>JAPDOI010000114.1:0-247500 GCA_029168955.1 Aplectana chamaeleonis
GAAATATTCGCGAGATTAGAAGTTTTTACACTTTTTTCGCCGAATTCCTAGGGGGTTATTTCGGGCGCTAAATTCGGATTCGAAGTCCGTCTTCACTTTTCACAAAGCCAGAGTTGACTGTGTTTACATGTAAATTTTCAGTAAAGAAGAAAAAGTTCAAGTTTCTTGGGTACGCACAGTCACCAAGGGGAGGGTTATAAAATTCACTGAACGTATTTCCGATTTCGAATTCCGATGGTTTTTGACGTTTCCGATTTCCGAAGTTCAGAAAAAATTTCCGCTTTTTTCTGGTCCACCTTTTTGCACCAATCAATACCCTAAGGGTGACTTTCGATCACCGCTTATAAATTTACTCTTTTACAGTTTGTTTCTCGTAGTTGATAACTTACGAACAATACGCCATTTTAAACTGCTTTTGCTTAAAATTCCGATTTCGAAGTTTATAATTTGCATCAAATAAAGAAAAAATTTTGTTTAGATCGTAAAAACAAGAAACGAAAGTTCTCAGAATCAATCTTGGTTTTTTTTATTACTATTCATGATAATTCCTTAACTCCACCGCTTTGATGAAAAAAATTGCTTTCTGTTGTCATCAATTACTCTGGGAAAAACTTACGTCCACCTGGAATATTTCTTCTAGCCTGATACTTCTCAGAGGTAATAATTTTTCGAAAACTTTCTTATTTCAATAAGACCAGCGTGACCACCTGTAGAAAATTATTCACATCCTGGCATGACAGCAGTCGACATTCCGAAAGACCACTAATAAGTTTTCTCCCTATATACCACTCTTAGAGAGTATGATTATTTGCAATTCATAATATACATAAGAGCCTCTCATAATGAATGTTTTTACCAATTTCTTTCTACAGTTGGCCGCTTTCAGACCACCTATGAAGTTTAGTCCTTCCCGACTAGCTCTTGCAATTCATAATTGTGAAACCTCTCATGAAGTTACCTTTTTCTCTTGTTTATGGCCTACCAACCACCCATGAAGTTCAGCCCACGACAGCCCACAGGAACTCGATTTTAGAGTGACCACCCGCGATGTTTAGCCCTTGCCCTCTTTTTCCTTGGTTAAAGGCATCGTACGCGCAGAAACCCGTAAACCATTTTTTGATGTTTTTTGTGTACCTTGGCCTCTTTAATGAACTTAGAATAATGTCCGAAGGCGTCACATAAAAACTTCCAATTTGTAAAAAAAAATTCATTCAAGGAACACGATTATGCAAAAATGCACGAATTTGAATTTCGCGCCAAAATGATTTTTGACGTTTTTCTGCATTTGGGAGCCTCGTCACTGTTATTTTCGAAGTTTTTCTACATGTGAAGTTTGTGCCGTAACTGGTTTTCATGTTGTTTGCCGGTCGGATCTACATTCTATGAGAAAGTTCTAGATGAGTGGTGAGAACTGGTGGCGGATCCTCATCTTCAACCTCTTCCAACCTCATAACCCTAGGTTTTTGAAGCGCCAAACCTCACCGGTGTGGCCTACCGGGCCCATTCATGAAATTGAGCCCAAAAAATGGAAATTGATTTTTAGCGCGAACGATGCCTTTAATCCCTTAGGGATCACCCATGGAATTTGGTCTTCTCCAAATTCGCTGCCGCAGTTCATAATGTAGGGTATAATCTCCCATGAAGTCTAGTTCGTCCCAACTTTTTGCACAATTTATACCCCGATGATCACTCGTGAAGAGTACAGTATGTCCATAGCTTTTTCTGTACTTAATTTTCTGTTTTCACACCTCATGGAATATGTTTTTCCCCGCTTATTTATGCATTCGATGCTGTTCAGACCACCCATGAAGTGTATCCTTCACATCCCATTCTCATAGTTCATAAACCAGGACCCTCCTATGAGGTTTGCTCCCTACGAATTCATTACTTTATTTGATTAATTACCGATCACTCAAGAACTTCAGCCCTCTACAACCCGTGCAAGCAGTTGATTTCTGAGTACCCACCCCGTGAAGTTTACTCCGCCCCAACTTTTCGCGCAGGCTATGCCCTAGAGCCCTTTCATGAAGTTTATTCGCTCATAGCCTGTTCTGCAGTTGATTTCCAGTTCCCACTTACAAAAACATACTTTTTTACAGTTTGTTTTCGTAGTTTATACTTTACGGACTACCCCTGTAGAATATCCTTCACGTCCTGCTCTTGTAATTGATAATCCACAAACCTCCAATAAAGTCTTTAGCTTATGACCTACCGAACACCTATCAACTTCGACACTCCACACATTTTTGGAGCAGTTAATATTCCAGTGACCACCTGCGAAGTTTGCTCCTTGCCAAGTTTTGCACAACCGATACCTTAACTAAGACACTCGTAGTTGTGTCCCGCCAGACCGCTGCCGTATGAAGGCCGAATTCGTTGCCCCGAAACGTCGTCCGTTTAACCCCAGACATCGTTTCTGGACACTGTCTTTAACGGCTGATTTTCTCCGAACACCTTCTGTTTCACCCGAAAGACCAGGCGCTTGCCCTGGGACCAGCACAAACAACAGCGGTTCGGCGGAACACAACACAGAGTGTAATAGAAGCAGTCTGAGTGAAATTCGGTTGTCCACAGCTTTTTCTGTAGTTGATTTTCAGTCGCCACCCATGAATTTTACTCTTTGATAACCTGTTTTCCTGCCCAACGAAACACCTTACAGATTCCACCCATAGGAGAGTTTAGGACTTTTCAGAGTTCATCTTCGAAGTTCTTGATGTTGGGATGTCTCAGCCCGATGCTCTCACCCTTCCCCACCTTTTTCTCGGGCGATCCTGGTACTCTAATAATTGCCACTCCTGAACATTAATCGTCCATATACTGCTGTGGGGTTAATTTCCAGTTGCCACCCATGTAATTTACTATTTGAGCACTCCTTCTCATAGTTTATATACGGACTACCCATGAAGGTTAGTGTCCTCCGTGTACATAGTTCAGAATCTGGGAACCACGATTGGTGTTGCTTCGCCCGCCATTGACCATCGGCTCGCCCGGCAATGTTTTCCAAAGGATTTATTATCCGTAATTTACGTGTGACATTGGCTGCCACTTATTAAGAAATCTAATTTTTTCCTTCTTCTTGAATTTTGATTATTGATTAGTAGATGTCGTCCTCAACACTTCGAGCCTCTCACTTGGCCTCCTTTCAACATGCGGTTGGTGATCAGCCGTCAATTTTTGATATTCTTTCACAAGAAAGTCTCATGAAGTCATTGAAACCAGCAATGGGACACTTAATCAAGGTTAGCGATTTAATTAGGTTTATTACGACTTAAACTATTTTCAGACAAAAAAAAGGAATTTTTCGCTACATAATTAGTAACGGTTTCAAGGGATGTAAAGTCTGTTCGAATAAGACTGTCCGCCCACGTGGTCGGCGTGCACGTCGAGCGGCCGTCGAGATGGCTTTTGTCGGACTCGTGAATCGACTAGCGGGAATATTGGACGGATCACAATTGGTAGTACTCCAGTCAACTGTTTGCGGTCGTTCCAAAAAAGGCCGCGTCAACGGTTGTTTGAAACGCACGCCGACCGCCTGGGCGGATAGTCTCTTCCGGACAGACTTTATGTGCACACCAGGATTTGAGACCAGGGTGCTTGCGTTCCGGGTGCGGTTATACACCGGCGGGACGGTATGAAAATAGCAAGTCAACTGTCACCAATGAGCACCTTCGCAGTGCTGATGCGCTTCAAGAGGAGCAGTTGTCACTGAAAAACGCGGCGAGCAGTCATGCACGCCACCGCCACAGGCACTGTGTCGTTGTGGGACCTACCCGGTTGGAAATACGCCAATTTCCACCAGCTTATTGTTACTCAGGGGTAAATCTGTCAGAACTATATAAGCATCGCGACAATAATAGGAGATTGACAGGAAATTTTCGCAATACTTGCAGAGCATAGCAGAGCAAAATATTGACAAAATTGAGTACGCTTGCCAAAGAATTTCTGGTCTGCAATATTGCGTCATTCTCGATTCACACGGCGAGCTGCGGCAGCGTAATCGCAGGGCGTTTCCAATGCACTGCCGTATAAATATCGATCGTTCGCATGGCGCTCGCATTCTAGTCGGGGTGTGTGAATTGTGAAACCCATCATATGCAAACTTTGAGTTGTTTCCGCACTAGATCTTTGGGTGCTACCGCAGGGAAGGGGCAATCGGGCACGGCCATTTTTCCGGGCCGGGCCCATTCTCATGATTCTGGCAAAGGGAGGAGGAAAGCGGCGGGTTGGTGGGCTTCTTATTACGTGGCGACATGAACTGGGAGGCTGGGATCATTTCTTTTTAGGCGCTAATCATACTACTCAAGCCTAGCGCGGCACGCGCGTGCCGCGCTGGCGTGGCGATTGTGTATGAATGGCTTGACGCCCCTCCCGAGCGGCACGCGCGTCACGCTCCGCTCGCTCCGCCATGGCGTCGCCGCTGCAGTATTCATACTGCCACCCGGGTATACCTTGACGTTTCCATCCACTGATATTATTTATCCGATCGTCTCATTCATTCCCAGCTTCCACCGCTCCGCCATGGCGTCGCCGCTGGAGTATTCTGATAGTCTCCGCTAGCGCGGCAGGCGCGTCACGCGCGTAGAAAGTATTCATACACAAACTCCACGCCAGCGCGGCACGCGCGTGCCGCGCTGGCGTTGAGTAGTATGAGTAGCGCTTTAGCGATGAGCGACGCGACACAATGTCTACCACTAATGTCGACCGGAAGTCGATATGCCTGATATGCACTGTCGCTGTCGCTGGTCGTGGTAAGTATGATCCCGGCCTAGTGACTAAGTGCCCCCCCCCCCTTGTGCGATAGCACCCTAGATTCGTGACTTTTCAGCACCTATGATTGCTGGAAATTTTTTAGTTTTTGGCAATGATGTACTCTCATCGTTTCCAAACGGCGCATCGTTACTACGACGAGCTTTATTGCCTTTTCGATCTCATTCTTCAAAACCAATACCTCAAAAAGTATGGTCAGTTCCTTTAGTAATGTTATATAAATAAATATATGTTTAAAGGCAGGGTTTGCGATAAAAACGACTTTTGAGCTTTCTTCATAAGAATGTAGATTTGGCCATCACAAAAGTAAAAGTAAGTGAAAAAACCCGGAAATTCGCGGGAAAAACGCTCAAAAACAAAAGTATAACCGCTTCAAATTACCGGTGTCGCCCTGCCCCTAATTAACGCGATTTTTCATTAATGTGCTTGCTTATCCGACATTTATTTTTGCTGTTCAAATAATCAATAGTCCCCAGAAATGTTCAGAAATTAATTTAGAAGCAAAATAAAGAAGTTGACAAAACAGAAGATTTTACCCAAATCTCTTCGATAATTGGGGGCAGGAGGATTTACGCAAGCCATAACCTTCTCCTGAGCGTTTTTTCTCCAATTTTTTACTTATTTTCACTTTTGTGATGGTCAGATCAACCATTCTACGGTGATAGCACAACAACCGATTTTATCGAGAACCCTGCCTTTAAAGAAATTCGATTTCGATTAAACATCTTACCAGTTGAGTAAACTAATAACATTTAGGTGCGTCGTTCTCGGAAAACTTCTATGGCATGAAACGAGTTTTTCGGGCGACAGGAAAAGCGCCGAGCGAATTCGGTGCACGCGTTCGGTCCCTAATGCTACTTGTGAGTTGTCGATTATATATTTCATTTATTTGTAAGATTGATCATGGATATTTTCAGGTGCTGTGGCCATATATTCGGGATAAGTTCGACAAATGGCACACGGAATGGACTGAACGTCTGCGATTCACTTCGGCAGCAACCAGAGTGAGCTGCATTTTCAACCGAAGTATAGATTTTTGTTTCCAATCGTGTGCTTATGAATTTGACTAATCGCGAAGAAAAAGAAATGAGACTAGCACTGCGGTCGTACCGCGTTTAGAACGCGCTCAAGGCGCAGTCGTTCCGATACTGCGCCGCGGTCCGTTTTCTAAGTTTGGAGGATTTCAGCTGTGTAAGAATAAGGTAGAGCGGGGGTTAGGGCACACCAATCAGTGGCCGCGGTCGGTGCGCAAACGAGCGTGGTTGGTACGCAAAGGGATCATAAGGCAGGGTCAAGCGGTTACTGTCCCTCGGGACAACGGAGAAAGACGTGAAAATTATCGAATGCTTTGAAATTTGTGTGGGGGACGTGACATTTTAGACCGAGTAACACTCCCCGAGGTTTTTTTTCCAGTGGGGTTAGGAGAGTAGGTATAGTAACAAAAATTATGAAATACAAAAAAAATTGTTGACAAAGTTCTCGTGTAGAAGAGGTGTGTAAAGAATTTCTACGGTTCTTAGAAATTTCGGTACCCAAAAGTGGGGGGGGGGGGAGGGGCTCTATAAAGGTCCGGGACAACGGTTTGCTTGACCCTGACTCAAAGGCACAGTACAACCTCAAGAGTAATTTTTGGTACTATGGTCCGACCGCCGTGTACAGCAGGGGTGTGCGTAATTACGATTAACGATTTTACGATTTACGGTGTTTTTTGGACTCGTAATTACGGTTTACGATTTACGACATTTTGGACCGTAAATCGTAATTTTTCGTAAAAAAAATACATGCAATGGAAGTTAATAACAAGATATGTCTAATTGACCTGCTCTAATCCCACTTTGCGTATACTAGTATTTTTGGTAAGGAGATGGGACCAGCCCAGGCGTGTGACTATAACACGATCCCATTATCATTCTTTGACGCGATTCTATCATTTCAAAGCGGGAGACACGGTTGGAGTTGGAAGCGCTGGATAACTGATCCGCGCTGCGTGCCGCGCACGTCTCACTAACTGCCGCATACGACGAAATGCAGTCTGAAAGCACTCTTCGCGAGTACTTTGTTTTCGAGTTTCTCATGAAGATTAACTGTTGTGATTCCTATTACTGGATTAGCGCCGAAACATCGAGCGAAGCAGTCTGAGCTATCCAAAAATTGCTTCAAATACTGCTCTTGACCCGCCTTTTGAGTAGATTATGTCTACTCTGAGTCGACAAAATTCCACAATAGGAGCGTCCTTTTTCACCCAAGAAGTTTGACTCTCAAAATCGTTGCCTCCCGTTAACTTCTCTTCGTCCGCGGCAAGCGATTTTTTCACTCAGAAAAAGAGCGTGAGCGCTAGTTTAAATGCTCTTCGCCCTTTTCCTTTATCTCTCACAAATGCGAACGTTTTTTGGGGCGCCTTGGCTACATTCCTCCACTATGGGAGCTAAACTACACAAAGCGGCAAAATTTAGAAAGAGTTTTCTGTGCTTACGTTGTCTTTAATAATCTACATTATCGCCAACATGAACCTATAAATCTGCAAATGATTTAGAAGATATAGCAAAAAATATCTTGCGGTGGGCGAACCGATACTGAGCTCTAAGATAATACAAGAGTTTGCCACGGATCAGGACTGATACTTTGCTATCTCTAATTGAAAGGTTGGCTGCAAGTTTGGTTCCATATTTTCCGGCGTGCGTGCACCGAGTTTGAGCCGACCTTCAGTAGAGAACTCTAGGAAGTACATACCAGTGCAATCCTTACCGAATATGCATATGAATCGGTGTTGGGGTTCCGCTAGCAAAAGAGAGTAGTTATAAAATTCGGCCGTAAGAAATCGCTCAGATACGGTAATTTTGGCTCGTTTTAACGCTTACAACGGCGTTGGCGTTTCGGGAGAGGAATTAAGAGTATAATTGTGACCTTGTTGCCCAGCAGGTACTCGGACAGCTGAATCGTGCAGGCGAATTTTTCAAGACCTGGGAAGAAGTGGTGGAATGAGTGATAAGGGAAAGCAGAGAAATACGGGTAAGGCGGTCCCATTAAGGGTATGGTATACTTTTACGAGACACGGTCTCGTCGCTCTGCACAACGACAGCGACCGCCTGTCGTGGAGCTTCCGCCTTCCAAACCTGTCGCAACCGTGCGCTGAGCAGCGACAGGCTTCGGTTCACTCGCAGCATGTCAGTCCTCCGCGACATTTCGCTGCGGCTCACACGCGATAACTGTTCCTACGACAACCGATGCCGTTGCTCAGATGCGGGTCTCGCCGCGATTTGTGCTAGATTTCATGCCTGTCGCTCATGACAGCGACAAAGTATACCATACCCCTTAGACGTGCTTCGCTGTCAAATACAATCTAATATGTATGTGCTTAGTACGTCCAACGGTAGACAATAGAACGGTAGGTACATAGTTTCTCTTGTTTCACCATTGTGAAATATTTTTAGTGGTTATTGTTATTATTTGCTGTTTACGATTAACGATTTACGGTTTACGACGGTTTTGTCGTAATTACGATCTACGATTTACGAAATTTGAAAATTTATTTACGCACACCCCTGGTGTACAGCAAGCCTGCCAAGCGCGAAACCTCAATTTGCTCAAATAAGAGAGAAAATGCGAGGGAAAACTCGACCACGCCCCAGAGAGGAAAAAATGGGTAACGCTCTACGTTCTCGACCTAGATAAGAATCAAAGCTGTGATGGATTCTCATCAAAATCTATGTTCTTACATTTGTTGTTGTCCAGCTTTGTATTTCAAGCTACTCCGTTGCGATGACTGTGATTAACGTGACAACTGAGAAGTTTCAACCCAGTTACATGTTTTCTTCAAGTAACTTACCGAGAGACAATGTACAGCCAGTGTTTGCCAGGTTGTTCAATAGGTTTTGTCGTTCGGTAAGAAAAACACAGTTTTATTGTTCAAAATACACTTTATTAGTCTGTATGATCTCCCTCAACATTAGTAAAACTGCTCTAACGATCCGCCAATCTGTGGATCCCATCGCTGAAGTGAGAATTCGGAAGGTCTGCAAAATACGCTTTAACAGCCCTTATGACCTCTTCTTCATTTCATGCAAAAGGCTTGCCACGCATAAATTTTTTGAGTTCTGGAAACAAATGGAAGTCGCTGGAGGCCAAATCCTGTGAATACGGTGGATGCTCCAACAATTGGAAGTTTAATTCATGGATTTCAGCCAATGTCAAAATGCTCTTGTGACACGGTGCATTGTCCTGATGAAAAAGGATTTTTTTCCTCTGCAAACCGAGTCCTTTTTTCACGAATTTTTTTCCTTCAACTAGTCCAAAAGGTTGCAATAATATTCAGAAGTAATCGTTCTACCAGTTTTCAAGTAATCCACAAACAAAGTTCCTTTCGCATCCCTAAAAAACTGATGTCATAACCTTCTTGGCCGATTTCCGGACACGAACTCGTTTCGAAGCCGAACAACCAGGTTCACACCACTCGTTAGCCTCTTGTTTTGATTCAGGATCATGGTGATAGACCCAAGTCTTATCCATAGTGATGAATCGACGCACAAAATCCACTTTATCCATTCTAAAACACTTCAAATGTTGCTGAGAAAGTCGCATTCGAATGTGTTTTTGTTCCATTGTTAGCGAATGCGGCACCGATTGTGCACACACTCAGACAATAGCAGGCCCCGGGTGCGAACGGCTCCGCCTCTCCCCGCCCACTCCAACCGAAACGCAGAGCAGTTGATATTCGAACTTGCGGTGCGTTTCGGTTGTGAATGCAACGTGCAGTGCGTTCAGGTTGCTCTCCGGGCCACATGCGTTGACTGACGCGCGCATTTCGAAACAGGATGAATCAATTGAAACAAGGAAGAGCATCTGGGCTACCTGCGAGTTTTGAGCGGGATTGTAACTGTTTCTCTTGTGGGGCTTGCAATTGATTTCCTCTGCTTCATTTGTGCTCAATATTCGATCATCCTAGAATGCATTGCATTCTTCATATTTGTGCAAGATTAAGACTGTATTCAAAAAATGAAACGTTAACATGACTTTTCGAACGCTCTTTGCAAATATTCATGAAGGGAATCATGAAGGGAATATTTCGAATTTAATCAACAATTTGGAAAAAAATGAGAAAAACGAATCGCTCGGATATTTAAAGGCACTGTTCGCGATAAAAATCGCTTTTCCGTTTTTTTTTGCCTATCTTGAAACCGGTCCCATTCTGATTCCAATGATGCTTCTGGAATCGTACAAGACCTTCTGGGAATGGAGTTATGGTACCTCAAAAATTGAGCTAGGGAAAATGGTGGACGAGTTGTCCGAGGCTTGTAACTTCCGTCTTTTGCAGCCAATGTGAGCGAGCTAACCTGAGTGAAGAGAGAAGTTCAGAATGAAGGCAAGAACGGGGCTTTTGATCGGAAACCATCGCTCAACTCACGATTTCGAGTGTTCCTTTGTTCACTTCGAGGGGCGGGAAGAGGCGGGACTTGCCCACAATGGCGGGGTTTTCCCACTTTTCTTAGCCGTTTCGCGGCTCCTGGGTAGCTTTTCGTCCCGTTTTTTCGACGGCCACGAAAAGCGTTTGTCATGCAAAATTCGAGGATGAAGTTTATCGCGAACAGTGCCTTTAAATTTAATCATCCACTCCGAAAGATTAAAAAGTCCGAAATCGGAAAAAACAATTGATTCGGGAGGGGCAATTGGATTTAATACGCATTTTGACTGTTCTAAAATAAGATATTCAGCTTATCATCTGTTTCCAAGTGAAATTTATTGCCATTGATCGCGTGCATCTGCTCCCGTAAGCTGCGTCTCCTTCTCCCCACACTTTCTCGCTAATTCTATCTCGCTCCGCATTATTCATATTACCGGTACATGATTTGCACGGTTGCCTTGAAGATGTTTAAAACAAATATGTGTCATGCTTACATTTAATGTTTGGAATAATGATGTGTCATGCATACGTTCCATTGCTACCTTTGAATCATTCAACGAGATCATTAGAAGGACTGAGAAGGGTCGGATGTTATGAATACCCAATAATTTCAGGATTCCCGGAGAATACCTAATATTTTCAGGGAAATATACCTAATAGTTGGAGAAAATCAGGTGAAATCAGAAGAACAATGTGTGAAGTTGTGAGGGAAATTGTGACGGAATCGAAATTCTAAGCAGGGGAAAGTGTATCAAGCTTAAAGGTATTTCATAATCAGCACTAGCTTAGAAAAGGGACAATTAGGGGTCACATAAATCCAAGGAAATTCAGTAGAGTGGGGCAATTCGGTGACTGTGTGGAAATCGTTGGACTATTCCTTGAAAAATCGATTAGCTAAAATGGGTGCGATAATCGATCAGCGAAGCGTCTGAACCACTTCGAGGTATCGATTTTTGCAAGTGTGTTGCTTAAATCGGTTTATAGTACGCGCCCGGGGCGCAACCATCTGCACTGTATGATATACTGTGACGTCATCAGCCGACAGTTGCGCTCAGGGCGCTGCGTGAATCAATCTCGTCGGTAGCACCCGGAGCGCAACGTATGCGGCCTGGATCGCAACATATGTGGCCCGTAAATTGCCTAATTTGTCACCCTGAGCGCAATATGGACGCGGCTCGGGGTGCATTCGGGGTGGGCTCAGGGCCTGCTATTGCCTGAGCAGCTTTCTAAAACCCAAAATTCGCCCTAAAATATGGCTCACACTGCCTAATGAGATGTGTAGGGCCTATACTAAATTTCTCTCAGTCAAACAACGATCTTCCAAAACAATATCCTGTATTTTGGCTATGCTTTCTGATGTTGATGCGCTTTTTGGACGTCCTACACGTGGATCGTCTTCAAGGCTTGTAAGACCACGTTTAAATTCAGCAACCCATCTTTCTACTGTTCTAAGTGTAGGTGAACAATCATTATACACTTTTAACATTGGCTCGCGAATTTCTTTTGATGCTACACCTTCCAGAATTAAGAATTTTATCACTCAACGATATTCAATTTTTTCCATTGCTGTGACGCGGCGACACTAAATGGCTTGTAAACAAAGAATGAATTGACGGATTGAAATGAAACTCCACATACCTTCATATGAAGAGTGTACCAACAAAAAAAAAAGAAGAATTTCGGGCTTGTAGCAACGCCCTCTCTTATCGAACGACAAAACTTGTTGAACAACCTGGTATTTGTGTTTTACATGCACCCAATAATCCCAAGCAGCTGGGATAACAAAACGATAGCATGTTATTTGAAGCTATCACCCATTCAAGGGTCGCAGAACTAAGAGAAAAGCGTGCTGTACACGGGTTTACGCGAATAAACGTGAAATTGCTCGTAAGATGATTCCTTGTAACTTACTTGAAGAAAAAAAGTAACATGTTTTGAAAGTCCACAAAATTCTTGGTCTTTGAATCAGAAATTTTCGGGGGGCCATAACTCCGTTTGTATAGGGTTCTTAGCCAATCTAGAGACACCATTGTGATCAGCGCTAAATTCTCTCCTAGTTGAACAGAAAAACTGAAATACGATTCTGAGGTTGAACTGTGCCTTCCGGGCCTCAGAGGTTGAATTCCTCCGTTGTGGCTAATATGAAAACGATACTAAGCTTGAGTTTGCATACGCTACTACAACCCCGCTATTGTGTGTATGAATGCGCTAGAACATTAAAGCGGTGCGACCGCCGCTCAAAATTTCGCTCGCCTGCGGTGGCAGACAGACCGCGCGCAGAAAAAGGGCATCGCGGCCGGTCCGAACTTGACATACGAAAGTCTCACTTGGAATCACTGTTGAACCATAAGAGCTCAGAAATTAGAGCGGACCAACCGCGGCTCAGCGACGTGCTCATCAGTTATGTTGAGACTGACCGCGGTCCTGCGATCAGTTCCCGACCGTCGTTCGGAGAGACCGCGTAGACAATAGCGGATTCGAGTTGTTCCGAATTTCATACGCTACAACATCTCAGGCAGTTCTCGGCCCCGAGCAGCACGGGCCAGCAATCGGAGCTGCCTGACAGTTCGGCTCGTTCTACAAATCTCCGGGCTACCGCTGTTGCTAATCGGGCGAAGTGGAGCAGCCCGGACAGCAACAGCGGTGGCCAGAAAAGCTGCAGCAGTGGCTCGGACAGCAACAGAAGCCGACTTGCAGATTGGGAGAACGAGCCGAACTGTCAGGCGGCTCGGGGCCGAGAATTGCCTGAGTTGTTTCGAGCCGCTGTTGAAGCAAAATATGCCCAGTCAGTAGAGCGGACTGGCCGCGGCCCTACCAGGGTCAAGCAGACTGTTGTCACTTTTTCCAAAATAAGCTGCGTCCCCCCCCCCCTCTTCCCTATGGTGGCCGAAATTTTCAAAAAGGTGTCGGTAAATTTCACGTCCTCCTTCGAGTGAAAATTTTTTCCATAACTATGGGGGTTGGAAATTTCAAGGAAAAAGTGGCAATATGAATATTTTTTCGTAATTAACACCACGCTCCTCACTCAAGCGCTTTGAAAGCGTTTCTACGTACACCCTCAGCATATCTACTTTTTGAAAGTTTTGACGTCCCGATCGTTGCCCCTTGGGACAGGAACTGCTCGACCCTGGGTCCTACGGTCCGTTGTTCTGCGGTGTGGGCATCACAGCAGCTTCGAGCTTGACCCGCAAGAAGTCTAACTTCGAATCGCTGTTGAACTAACGTCGGCTTGGATCCTGAAGAGACTTTGCGTTCACTGTTGAAGGTTGGCGCAAACGCGGTGTCATATTCTAAGGCATAAGTGCACCGAGTCTGCGCCAACCTCCGGGGAACGCAAAGTCTCTTCAGGATGCATGCCGATGTTATATGAGCTATGACACTGGAGCGGACTAACCGCGCGGCCGCTATCCCGAGTGGGGCCGGTCAAGCTGCAGTGCGGATGAGCCGCCATTCAATCGTGCTGACTCCTTTAGGCCCGACTGACATGCAATCAGTGTGGCTGGGCCGGTGACTGGAGTCGTGCATGGCCCATGGTTCGTGAGCGCGATCGAGATGCGGCCTAGACGCGGCTCACCCTGCCATTGAACCGTGGTCAGCCGGCATTTCACCACATTCCGGCCCCCATCTAAATAAGTAAATCTAATACCTGACCACGAAATGCTCTGGTGCGGAAACTTTCAGGGTAAAATCAGAATTGCATATTTGAACAAAAAACAGCCTGCTCAAAACTTTAGGATCTACGAGTAAAAATTGCAAAAGTTTTCGTACGTATTTGGCCATGGGTGAAGAGGCTCATCACATTTGCGACGACAATTCTTCAACTTGGGTAAGTAGAAATCACAGCAGAATTCGTGGGTTAGATACATCTAGATAAAAATTTTATGCTTGTTCAGGTATATTTTGAATAGATCCGCAGTTCATTCTCCGTTTTTGTGGCTAGCCGGTGTTCGACTGGAGAAGCTAACCCAGCAGGACATAGACGCTTTTGATAAGATTCCAATGCATCTACAGTCGTCTGGGTTAGTTCAACTCTTGCCTGCTTTCAAGTTTGTATTGTTTGCTCTATAGTGTTATTTGAAGCACAGTGGAGCTCACTATAGTATTGGTCAATATCGATTGCTCAGTTGCGAGGCAAGGCGTCACGAAGCAGCCTAACAAGGGACCACTTTGAACATAAAATGGAGTTTCGAAAAACGCTCTTCTGAAAGTTGTAGAGGGCGTAAAAATAAACTATTTAGAATTTTAAAATTTCACTCAGTCCTCACGGGTAGATCAAAAACCACCAAAACAATGGGTTGCGGTAGGTAAAATGCCATTCAATGCACCCTAACCTGACGAAAGCCCCTAAAAAACAGGAAACGGACTTCAGATTCGTGTTCAGCGCCCCAAATTACCCCTGGGGCGGAGTTTGGGCAGAAAAATGTTTCGATCTCTGAACCCCCAAAAATAGCTTTGAGCTTCTTACCTCACGGGCCTTCAAAGGTCGAAAAAAAATTTATGACCCAAACTTTGCTCTCGGAGGTTATTTGAAGTGCTCATGACGAATCTGAGGTCAGTTTATCGATTTTCGACAGGTTACGGTAGATTGCGGTGGGTATACGGTAGTTGGGTCAAAGTCTCAGATTTGACTCAAAATTTCTGAACGGGGGTTATTCGGGGTGCTGAATACGAATTTGATGTTCACTTGTCAATTTTCAAATTATTAAGGTAGGTTTAGGCTCTCTATGTCATGAAAACTACCGTAACCTACAGTAAACCTTAGAATTTCGGCAAACGACCTCTAGATGCGTGTTCAGCACTCTAGATTACCCCTACATACAAGTTTTGAGCCGAATCCGAAGATTTTTACCAAACCACCTAAAAATTCCCTGATGCCCTGCCGCTAGGCTTGGAAAAACGCCTGTAACTTTCTCCAGAGTGGTTTCTTTTTTTTTTTCGAGAAGCTGCGAAGAGCATACTCGGATTCCATCCAAAATGGCTCCAGAAAACTACATTTAATCCAGAATGGCCAGGCTGACTAAAAGTAGTCTTTTTGTAAAGTGCGTTTTTAAAAGGTTCTGTTCTACTGAAAATTTTGGAATTGATAACGAAACACTTTTCTTGAATCTTCGAGCCATGCGCTTAAGTATTAGGTTGCTTCAATGGATTTTGTAGTTTAGGTAAACCCACTTCTGTTTACAATAATTATTTCTGTTGGAAAAACATTGGTCATTGATCAAGGAACAAGTACACGAAGTTTCATTTTGTCCGAACTTTTTTCCAGCGCCATATATCAAAATAAGTCCCTTAAAGTGTTTCTCCGAATTAAGGACGGTTTTCTGTAACATATGTGGGGGAGAAGGGTAAGAGTATTCTTGATATTCTAGCAATTGTCGAAACCTCGGAATTTCTATAGTTTCTAACATTGATGTGAACCGTTCTCCGTTTATATCATGTTACCTCTGTGATATAAGAAAAGAGGTATAAAAAAGAAGAGACACTGTTAAAACTCAAAACAAGTAAGGTGAACACAGAAATGTCATTACTACCAGCCATAATGCAGTAATGATCCCACAGTATTCGAACCATCATTCAATTGCTTCGTAATCCAACGCCTGACCGACTGAGCCACGGTGTGCTGCTTGCTCAACCCGACTATCACATTGCAGTGATCGGTGGTTTGAATGCAACGAGCATTGTTCAGGGGATCAATGAACAAGTCATAACTCGAGAACCTAGCTAGATTTCATCTTTAAACTTTTAGGAGAACCTTTTCAGATGATTTCGAGGCCACTGTATAGCTCACATTTGTGCTACGTTTTCCCAATCCAACGTTCTGGTTGCTTTCCTTTTTTGATCGTTTTTGATCTACCCGTGAGGATTGAGTGAAATTTTAAAATCTCAAATTGTTCCTTTTTAGCTCCTCAACAACAGTCAAAAGACCGTTTCTCAAAACTCCATTTTATGTTCGAAGTGGTCCCTTGTAAGGCCCTAGTTATACACTGGCGGTGCGGAAATGTCCCGACAACTGTCACTTGTGGGCTCCCTCACTGTTTTGAGGCACGCTAGAGGGAACAGTTGTCACACAGAAATGCGGCGGAAAGCCGCATCAAGCAGTTAGGCGTCGTTTATACTTTTGCCACCGAGCGATGCGGCACAGCGCATTTCTGTAATATCGATCAAGCCGCCTGATCAATATTGTAGAGTAGCTCTTCGCCGCGCCTCTCGGCGGCGTAACTATGCACGACGACTTAGCAGGGTCAAGCAGCTCGTTGTCACGTACGTCGAAAAAACTACGTCTCCTCTTGGTAACCGAGATTCTCAAAAAATTGTGAAAAATTCTAGGTCTCCCCCCCACGGCAATATTTGTTTGATAATTCCAAGAGATGAAGTATCTAGAAAAGAACCGAAAATTTGTTACGTTTTTCCTATGCTTTAATTTTTTTTGTCTTCAATTACACTACGTTTCATGCTAAAACTTCGGAGAATTTCAATTCAACTGCTATCAGAAACATCCCTCGAATTTTTCTTCATTTTTTTACACATTTTGCGTCCCCACCCCATTTTTTTGTTTAAAAATTCTTATGTTCCCTCGGTTGTCCCGCCGGATAGTGACCGCATGATCCAGCGACTTAGGGCCCGATTTGGCTGTGGTCATAGTTGCCGCGACCGGCGACAGTGCGACCGGGCGTATCGATTTTCGACCGATGTTGATAATCAACCATGTGTCGCTTCGCACGTCACTGGAAGTAAGATTCCAGCCGTAGAGTCCCGGCGCTGGAAGGCGCGGCAGCATGCAGTCGAGGAATATCGATTATGCGGCACCGCGCGATCGTTTCCCGTTCATTGCGTGCTGCCGAGCCCTTCAGCGGCGGTACTCTATTCGGGCCCTTATACATGACACGGCACTGCGTAGACCTAATCGGTTCGAGATCTACCATGTTACGCCAGGCTGATTATTTTTCACAGCCAAACTCATTAAAATTTTATAAAAGTGTTATAAACCGCATTACAATGAGAGGAGAAGGCCGGGTTCATGCTTCCATCGACGCGCGACGCTATAACATGACTTTGGTGAGCATCGATTGATGTGGCATCTCGCGTCGATCCGTGCTTAAAGAATACAGTCGTGTCGCTCTGCGATTGAAGTATAATCCCGACCTAACCCGTGACGCTTCAGAGAGCTGCCGCACTGTCCACGAACACTTCTAGAGGGTACTACAGGTTAGGCAATGCCATGTTACGTTGCACACTTCGTTCAGGATAATAAATCGATTGTGGAGATTCTTCCTCGCCCTTCCCGGAGTGTTTTCACGATTGTTCGGATATGGACTGTTTTTCGTGCAGTTCATCGACTTTGTGTACAACAGTGATCTCGGCTCACAGTTAGCCAAAAAGCATGCGTATGCTCAAGTTCCTCCTGCTCCGCACAAAGTCCGTTGTCGAACTTTTCATAATTTCCCTTAGGAGCTAATGATAATGTACAATCTTCCAGCTGCTTACGGAATCCAGCGTTCAGCTCTTGGACACCAATAAATGTCCATTATGTCTACAGAGGAGGAAGAATGACACGGCTCTGTCAGTGTCTGGATACGTCTTCTGCTATTCCTGCATCGACAGTCACGTGAAGAGCTTCAAAACGTGAGTACCTTCCAATCAATAGCCGCCTCGCCTACATAGCTGAGTTTCAATCAATAACCGTGCCGCGTTGCAGGTGTCCCGTCACAGGAATACCAGCGAGTACAAACGAATTGATACGACTTTATATACAATGAACTGATATCATATCTGATTGATTCTGCTATTACGTCTGCTCATAAAATCTATACTGTTCAGTTTTTGAAAGCGTGAGATGAGATTTAGTGTAATGAGGGGCGAGATGAACTGTAACGAATCATTACGCTAAGGAGCCGTTTACATTCCCGCCGCCGAGCGGTGCGAGGAAGTGCGATTTTATCATATCGATTGTGCCGCACCGCATGATCAATACTACAGAAATGTACTGACCCGCGCCGGTAGGCTGCAGGAGTATAAACACCCCTTACGCGAATAACTCCTCTCAGTTTACAATTGTGTGATGCTCACACTTACCATTATTCACTACAATCAACTCTGACATGCGCTTGGGAGTTGACTCGATGAAAAGTGAGAGTTGCCTCGTGACATCGAGGCGACTCCCGCCAAATCGACTTCGGCGTAGCCTCATTATGGTGAAATTTTAGCCCCAGCTGGGAAAAATGTGAGGCGACTCTAGTGACAACCCGATGAGATGCCGTCTCGCCTCACTCTCGCCCCACTCTCGCCTCACATTCTTCTCACACTACGAACTCTCTGGCAAAATTGTCGCCTCACATTCTTCTAACATTGCGAATTTTGTCTGGAAACCGTAGATTTTTCCTTTATCATATGCGCATATCGCTTTGCATTCCTCTCACAGTGGAAAATTCATTGTAGATCATTGTTTATTGATCAAAACCATTACTCCAATTAGTGCAGCAGCGAGGAAGTCGCTACGAGAGCAACAAGTGATATCAAAACAGCCTGAAAAACAATAACAATTCTTTATCTTAAACAAAATGATAAGATTTTTCTAGTAGATTCTTACCCTCTGGTTCCACGCCAAAATTACTCTGTTTCCTTGCGCGCTTGTACGGAGCGAGGGTAGAGACAACGAGAAAGTGTGGGGAAACGGAGACGCAGCCTACGCGTGCAGACGCACGCGATGAAAGGAAATAAGTTTCACTCGGAAACAGAGGATACAACCCCTTTGGAGCAAAAATGACCACATTCAAGATCAAAACATGGAAAGAAGTCACACAGCTATGGGGTGCAGGATTATGGCGGATAACAGCTAATTCGCTAGAAACAAAAGAGATAACAACTCCTCGAATAACCATAATATTAACAGAAAAGGAACTAGTCGCAAAGGCATTCACACCGTCAGTATGAGGATTTTATAGCCAAAAAAACCGGTGTAGAGGAAACCGTTTGGGATTATGCAACCATAATAAGGAAAACTAACAACTAGAACCGGATATCCTATGTAATTGCAACCTGGTACAAAAAAATCTTTTTTTTTTTGAAAAATTCCGCACATCCCATCTTATTTTTTAAAATTTCCGCATGTGGGTGGCAATCGGACTACGGTGTACGCCGGTAGAATTTTATGATGCTGAGATATAACAGCCGAAACAAAGAAGTTGGAAAGCAAAAACATAAAAACCACATATGCGCACCAAATTTAACAAAAAAACGAGGCTGCTAACTTATTCACTAGGCGAAACTCTCGGCTCTTCAATGCTTTCCTTTGAAGACATCGCTCGCGCTGGAAACCAGTTCCCATTTTTGAGGCTCAATCTCATCAATGAGCCCGGTTGACCACACCGGTAAGCTTTGGAGCGTCAAAAACTTAGGGTTATGAGGTTGGAAGGAGTCGAAGAGGGGGATCCGTCACTAATTCTCACCAGTCATCTGCCACTTTTTCATAGAATTTCGATGCGGCCGTCAAACAACATGGAAAACAGATACGGCACCAAGTCCGCATGCAGAAAAACCTTTAAAAATTACAGTGAAGAGGTCTACAAATGCAAAAAAAAACTTCAAAAACGGTCTTGGTGTGAGATATAAATTCGATTTGACAGTGTGTTCATACTGACTTTCCTCTACAGTTGAAGGTTACTCATGGGCCCTTTCAAAATTTTATCCACTATAGAGGACAAGAACGTTCTCGAACGCTAGGCTACGTTGTTTCGTTATTCCTCGAACCGAGTTTTCGTGGGCGTGAGCGAACAACTCGCTTGCTCGAATAAGTTAGGCCTGCTCTGAGAGCATTTGCCGCGTCAGTGCCGGGAAAGTACCGCGACCCTCGACTGTGCCACGATAGTTCCGCGATAGTTCCCAGCGGCTCCGTGATCAGGCACTTCTTTTGCCGTGTCTAGAGTCTCGACATCGCCGCGATAGTACCTCAGCGGCTCCGCGTTAGAACCGCGCCGGCTACGCGAGAATGCAGTAGCGAACCCGCGTGGAGTACGATATACTGTCCAATGTGGTAATACGAAATTGTCGCCAGTTCAATGACCCAAGTTTGAGGTACATTTCGTATTCCCTTGGGCGCAAAATCGGCGGTAACCTCTGTCCCTATTAGGCAGAGGACGTTACGACAGCATGTGCGTATTTTTGTCCTTAGGCTCCCTAGTTGAATTATAATTCTTGAATCACTTTATATCAGATACTCTCCCGGGGTCGTTGCGGCACTATCGCGGAGCCGAAGTGGTTGCCGCATCGCCGCTACGGCTCCGCGGTAGTTCCGCCGCGACTCAGCAATTGTGCCACCGCGGCCCCGCGATAGTGCCGCTTCGGTGCCTGTGGGGTCGGGGAATAGGAAGTTTTTCTCGCTCACATGAGTCCAAACGGAGCAAGCAGTAGAACGATCGTTCATGGCAAAATATAACACTGATGAGGAGGCTTTGACATGATAGGCCCAAGAAGCATAACTTCGAATCGCTTGAATTAAAGGAGAAAGACTATACATGCTCGAGACTTGAGTACATATCGAACACGTGTGGAATATTCATTCTCTGACTGAGCGTTTCAAATAAGGCGTTGAGCCTCGTTCCGAAAAAATCCTAAATTTCGAAGGAGTTTTGAAATTAATCCTAAACTTCAAACGAAATTTGAAAAAAAAATCCGAAATTTCGAACGAGTCTTCAGAAAATCAAAATTTCCAATAGTTTCAAAATTCGTTCCTTCGACCGAAATTTTTCCTAACAATTTTTTCACTTTTCGTTCGTTCAAAATTTCGTCGAACGATTTTTTTTTCGAATTTCGTTCGATCGATTGTTTTTTCGAACGAGTTTTTTTCATTTTTCGTTCGTTCGAAACGGCTTCGAACGAAAATTTTTCGAAATTCGTTTATTCGACATTGTTTTTTTTTAAGATTGGACAACTATAACACCTACATATCAACCACAGTTATCACGAAAATTGTCAGACGATAACCAGAAGAGAAAAGAGAACGAAAATGAGGAAAAGAGAAATTAGAACAGAGAAAGAGGAACTGGTTGACGGCTGGTGATGGAAGAATTAGCTATGAGCTATATCGTTCGTTTTTCATCGGGAGTGGCGTTGGAAAAAAAGGCGCGAGCTGGGGGAACTTTTTCCTGGAAGTCGCCTCACATTTTCACCACTTTTTTCCCACTTTTTTCGGCGATGCCTTCGGCGCGACGTAAGAAAAATGTAGAGCAGCCGAGAAAAGTGAGCAAAACCGGCCCCGCCGTACGAGGCGACTCCCAAGCGAATATCAGAGAATGTCATCGCTGTACAGATGGCTGCCACAGGCTGTAAGATGTCACATGGATCGGGAGTGATTACACGTAATGGGTTATGATTGATGAAAATGTACTTACCAACATCAGAAAATCGCCCATCACTAGCACTTTCAGAGGGGCCAACGTGAGCAGGTGCAAACGTCGTTGTCCAAATTAACCCGGGTGGTTGGAACCCTGGGTTGAGCGTAACTCTGACGTGGGGTGAAAATCTCGACCGAGCCCTGAATTATGTGTAAATGGGTTAGATTGTCTGCAGTGGAGCCCACTGCGATGCGGACAGCGTCATTAGGAGACTGTGATGACAAGACTGACAGTGATGGAGTACCGTAAAGGGGAGCCAACCGTGATGGGGAGAACGACCGTGATGAGAAGACGGGTCGTGATGAAGACCCTTACCATCATACGTACATAGACCTCGAGGTGGAGAATGTGATCGAGATGTCGACCGTGATGTTAAAATCGCAAAGAGGTGGCCGACCGCGAAAGTGAGATGGCCCTCGATAGGTGGATCATAAGGTGAAGACCAACCGTGATGAGAAGACTGACCGTGATGGGGAAGCCGACCGCGAGGAGATGGATCGTGATACCGACCTGGGGTGTGCGTAAATGGAATTTTAAATTTCGTAAATCGTAAAGCGTCATTACGGTGAAACCAGCGTAAATCGTAAATCGTAAACAGCAAACTACAACAATACCCCCCATGGAATTTTTAGGGTGTTTTAAAATTTTTCTCCGGATTTTGCTAAAAACATGTACGTAGGGGTAATCTGGGGTGCTGAACACGAATCTGGGGTTCGCTTCTGAAAATTTTGAGGTTTACTGTAGGTTACGGTAGGTAACATGCCATTTAGAGTGCAAAACCTACCTCAATATTCCGATAATCGACGAACGGACATCGAATTCGTATTTAGCACCCCGAATAACCCCCACATAGAAACTTTGAGACAAATCTGAGACTTCGACCAAACTACCGTATACCCACCGTAATCTACCGTAAGCTGAAAAATATCGATAAACTGACAACAGATTCGTGTTCAGCACTCCAGATAACCCCCACAGGAACGATTTGAGCTACATCTGTCGTCACATTCCGGAAATCATCAAAAGTTGATTTTGCCGTCAATTTTCTCTGCCAGTGGGAAGCTTTGAACAATTACAGCCGAAAACTTCGGAAGATCGATAAATGAACCTCAGATTCGTGATCAGCACCCCAAATAACCCCCCAGAACGAATTTTTAGTCGAATCTGGAAATTTTTTCTAAAACGCTTCGAGAGCCTTCTAATTGGGAAAAAATAAACGGCCAACCGAAAATCCGTACTTCCAAGTCCAAAACGCTGTTAGTCTGCGACAAAGTTTGGAAAATGTTCCTTCACCCAAACTTCGCTTAGTGGGGTAGTTTTGGGCGCTGAACACAATTATGAGGTCCGTTTCCGGAATTGCGTATAAATAATGCGCTTTTTGGAGGGTAGAATAGGCACGAAAATCACAGAAAAAACGCTCATAACTTTTTTCAGAGCGGGTCTGGGCAGCTGCGATGGGCATATTCGGACTTTTCGTCCAAAAATGGTTCTAGGAATGTACATTTCATTTGGAATGGTCACTATGACTTATTGTGGTTTCCTTGTAAGACCCCGCCGAAGTCGGCCGATCGGCTGTAGCCAGCCCGGTCGATAAGCATCAACATCGCGCCGATGGGGTGATAAAAATGTGTTTGAACTGAGCAGTCCTGTGCCATCCGTGGCCATCCCTGCTCATACGCATTTAGCAGACTACTCACTCAAATCGAAAAACGCTCGAAATGTGGCCGGACTGTGTCCGCCTGGTCTGTCCTGATTCAGCTGCGGCCCGTTCGGTCGATAGGTATGCGTTGCACTCCTCATTAGAGGCAGTGTTCACGATGATTTTCGTTCCCGAGTTTTTCACATGAAACAATTCGTTGGCCCCAAAGTGTTACCAGAATTACGAAGAAACGGCTTGAAACGCCCTGAACCGTCTAATTTCAGTGACATTATTCTCTGGCCTGGACTAGTTGTCCGACTGGATGAACATGTTCACGGTGGTTGTCACCAGTAAAATTCGGCGCTAATCGAAAATGGAAGAATATCTCAGGCAAACCAGTATTAGGTAGGGTCCGAAGAAAAGGGCGGAGCAGTAGAAAGTAGAGAATCGCAAGGGACGGGTCCACAAAAGATTTCATTGTCACAACGAACAGTTCCAGTGAGAGTAAAAAGGTGGAGTGAGAGTAAAGGATTTGGTGCCTTTCTAGGGCGTTTTTCTCAATTTCTTCGTGATTTCAGTTCTACCCGGAGGCGAAACAATCGATTTAGCGGTTAATCTCAAAATCGAAGATTATCGAGAACACTGCCTTTAAAGGCACAGTACACCCTCAGATATGAAATTTGAGATTTTCAGGTAATTGTGTAGAAGACCCCTCCTGTATAACACGTGCCAAAGGCGAGATCTCAATTCCTTCAAATAAGCGAGATATAAGCGACCACCACAGGCCCGACCCCCTTCGCTCACCACCACAGGCCCGGCCCCCTAACAGATTTTCGGACTCGACAGCTGCTTGATGGATGAATGCATCTCATCAAGTCGTCGTTCTTCTGCCCATTGCCTGATTGTCTCCAACTCCTGGCTCGCTCTCGCGCAACGATTGCGATTGAAGAGAATTACATGCCTGAGACAACTCGTCCACCAATTTTTTACCCTCAAAATCTAGGCATCTTTAAAGAGCCATAACTCTGTTCAAATGGGGTCTTGGACGATTTCAGAGATACCCCTGTGATCAGCGTGTGACTCTCTCCAAGAAAAGCATGAAATCTGAAAATTAATTTTCTGGGTGTCCTGTGCCTTTAAGGTGGAGCAGTGGTTGTGGCCGGACTAAGCTGGCCGTAGTGCGCTCAAGTACGCCAGCATAAACTACTGGCATGAGTCCGACGCATTAGGGGCGACGCAGGACGGATCAGGAAAACTAGGTACGAGAGAGAACGGCTCACAGTTACTAGCGACGTCAGACGGCTCAGTCCGGCCTTTGGACGACTATGTCGGGGCCTGAAACTAAAGTACTAGGCCACAGGGACACACTTGATACTTCTCCCTGAACGTCAACGCCAGCGTTGAAAACTTGCCAAAATTACCGTATTTGAGCGACTCTGAATAGCCGATTTCAGGGTTCCCGCCATTTGCTACTCGGGTGGTTCTCATTGCCCGGACGATAACCGTGTAGGCCCGAAAATTGGGAGAACGAGCCGAACCATCAGGTGGCTCCGACTCGTGTTCGGTGCGACTTGGGGCCTGGAATCGCCTCAGTATGTTTCTCTTGTTGATCTTTGTGACCTCTGCGTAGACGTAGCCTTCCCAAATGGTGGGCCAGGAACCCTCTAAGTAGCCATTCTTGTCTTCATTAGAGTTCCTTGCTCAAATTCTCTTGACACCAATCGAGTTTTGGGAATCAGAACAGATACTCAGCATGAAAACCTCAAAAACGAAGTTCTTCATGAAGTGTTTTTAGACTGCATCGCGCCATAGATGGCAGCTATGTATTGAGTCGCACGCAGCTTCCGACGTCGCAGTTACAGTGTGCCCCTCCACTACCCATTTCTAGTGGAAACTTAAACACGTTTTTTTTTTAAATCGTGAACACTGTCTTCAAATGAGAGACGAAGATTTCTGCTGGAGCCAACATCGGGGCTTTGCTCCACCTACTCAGAAAAATCAAAACAAGTTACTTGTAATATGAAAGTAACTTACTTGAATGTCTCAAGTAACTTACATTTATATTACAGGTAACATACATTTATATTACATGTAACTTACATTTATATTGCATGTAAGTTACACTTATGTTACATGTAACTTACATTTGAATTTTCACTATGGGTGGCCATCACGTGACGCAGACGACACGCGACGCAGAGGGCGCGTCCCAGGCCACACACTACTCCAAAAAAATGTTGTGCAGGGCCTTCCCTGCCGGTATGGGTTCAAGTACCTCAAACTTGGGTAATTGAACCAACAGCATCGCCAGTCGTATGGCTGACCCCGCGAGTGCGTCGTACATCAGCCTTCTAAATACCTTCTTGGCCAATTTAAGTTACTTGCGACTTATCTCAAGTCATTTAAGTTACATGTAACATATCGGAGGCGCGCTGCACGCAGTATCCTCTCAGAAATCGAAAACAAGTTACTTGTAACATATCTGAGCCGATGTAAGTTACTTGCGACTTATCTCAGGTCATTTAAGATACATGTAACATATCGGAGGCACACTGCAAGCAGAGGGGGTGTGTATACAAGTCTGTTGGTACCTGCTCGTTGGTGCCCCTGCTTCTACTGAACCCAGCAGACGTTTGAGTGTACACAGGGAACGTTCGAGCGATATAGCGTGCACAACTATATCGCGAAAGTATCACGCACATTGCATAAAGGTGTCGCCGTCCGGCACACTAAGGCCTCTGGTCCATAACACCTTAGGATCCGTACCTAGGAGTCATGGAGTCTTTGGCCACAAGCCACACTGCAAGCAGTATACCGCCGATATGTTACATGTAACTTAAATAACCTGAGATAAGTCGCAAGTAACTTACATCGGCTCAGATATGTTACAAGTAACTTGTTTTTGGCCTTTTATGTTACAAGTAACTTGTTTTCAATTTTCTGAGTACCTGGCTGGCTTATGGAGCAACTAGAATTGCCTTCCATTTTACTTCAATTGCATGTAGTTTTATTTACGAAAATTTACGATTTGCAGTCCAAAATGTCGTAAATCGTAAACCGTAATTACGAGGCCAAAAAACACCGTAATTCGTAAAATGGTAAATCGTAAACCGTAATTACGCACACCCCTGATACCGACCCTTACCATCACGGCGAGACCCTGAGTTGGGGAAACGTAATGGTGAAGACCTTTATGATGAGATTGCCAAGGGGAGATCGACCGTGAAATGAGATACAGAGACCAACCGTGATGATAAGACTGACCGTGATTACAATACTGGCGGTAAAAGAAAGACCGTGAAAAGGAGGATGTTGGTATAGTACAGACTGTGACGGTAGACAGACCTTGATGAGGAGACAGGGCTTAATGGGAAGGCCGTCATGCGCAGGCAGATCATGAAGAAGAGACCGACAGTGATGAGGACATTGTCCACAATGGAGATACTGTGAGGAGTGAATCTTTATGGCAAACCTGGCCGTCATGGTGGAACCGTAAAGAGTAGTAGTTGGACTGTGATAGCAAGACTGGGTTTGATAGGTGAATCGTGAGTTGGAGACCAACCGTGATTATGAGACTGGGCCTACTGGAAAAAACTGTAGAAAGGAGACTGCCGCGCTGAAACAGATCGTGAAGGGAGACCGACCCTGATGAGGAGGTCGACCCTGTTGAACAGGCTGACTGTAATGGGAAGGCCGTGATGGGCAGACCATGATGGTTATAACGTGAGGAGGGGACCGTCATGGCGAACCTGGCCGTGATAGTGGAACCGTAGAGAAGAGGTGGACCGTGAACGCGAGGTTCACCGTGATAAGTGTATCGTAAGGCGCTATTCAAACTGCTCAACACCAGCGCGGCACGCGCGTACCGCGCAGGCGTGGCGTTTGTGTATGAATGGTCCGATGCCTCTCTCGTGCGGCACGCGCGTGACCCCCGCTCCGCCATGGCGGCGATGGCCGTAACGGCTTTTTACCCATTTTCACATCTAAATCATCATCAATTTCATTCCATTCCTTGATCGTTAATTCCATCACTATCCTCTGCTACCATGGGGGTGAACGCATGTACAGAGTTCGGTTGTTTGGAGAAGTTAGGCCCGCTTTTTTTCTGCTTCGCCTTGGCGTCGCCGCTGGAGTTTTCATAGTCTTGGCAAGCGCCACACGCGCGTCACGCGCTTGGAAAGTATTCATACTCTAACCCCGCGCGTCACGCGCGTGCCGCGCTGGCGTTGAGTAGTGTGAATAGCGCCTAAGTTGGAGACCAACCGTGATGAATACACCAGCCGCGATAAACGTATCGACACCGATGAGGAAACCGAGCGTAAGGCTCGGTCCATACGTGGCGAGAGCATGCGATTACGCAAAATCGATGGTCATCGTGAGCGCACGATCAGCTAGCCGCTCACAGACGCTCCTTCTCGCGCGCCCTCACTCGCTCGCTCTCGCGCGCTTACGCTAGCACCACGAAGCAAGCAGCAAATTTCAAGCTTACTGCTCCATCACTAAAGCAGGTGGCATTAAACCTGCAGCAAAACTACCGCCCTTGTTTCCCATAATCTCACCACGGTAGTCGAAAACCGTGGGAAATCTTCAGCCGTTGCGCCGACTCGAGCGATTGATCACCCGATCAAACGGTGTTTTCGTGTGTTAATTTGCGGACACGGGCTGCTCCGGCGTTGAGAAGCGTCGAGAGACGCACAACAGCGGGAACAAAAGCCTACCGCGATGATGAAACCGAAAAGGACACCACGATGACAATTCAGATTATGATGAGAAGGCTTTGAAAGAAAGATCAACCTCGATGAGGAGACCACGATATGGAGAGGATATCAACCATGATTAGAAAACTTACCGTGATGTGGAGACCGACCGTGCTAGTGAGACTCTACCCTGGGGGAGAGACCGGGAGGATATGATCAACCGCAATGAGGGTACCACCAATAATTACTCAGACAAGAGGTGCGGACTGACCGCTGCCAATCAAGGCCTCTCCGGGCGGTACGCCAGCAAGTTGCGGGCAGATGGCCGCCCATCGTGACCTCGCCGGGCGGATCGCTGCCTCTCGTTGTCCCCGCGGGCGGATCGCTGCCTTTTGGCGGGCGGATAGCGGCACCTGGAAAAGGTGATCACGCTAGCGGGCGGATCGCCGACAACCTCTAAAGCTGCGATCCGCCCGCCAGAGCTTGGATAGCCAGCCATCCGCCCGCTACTGCTTTGTTGGCCAGCGATCCGCCCGCTCAAACTTTGTACAGTGAAACTTGTCAATCATTGATGATATAAAAGGCGCTTCATCTCACTGAATGCTCACTCGGCATTTCGAGGCCGATTCTCAAAGATGACTTCAAGTCACCACTGAAGGATCACTCAGAAGCCGGAGATTAATTTTTGGCAAGTGAGGAGATGGTCCCCCACGGCTAGGAGGGGGGAGGATCCCGCACACGGAGGCCGTGGTGGGACCCATCGGAATTACCCACATGTGGCATCGAAGGCAATTGGCGGGCGGATCGCTGGCTACTGGCGGGCGGGTGGCGGGGGGATGCCGATCCGCCCGCCAAAAGCCAGCGATCCGCCAGCAACTACTTTCTGAGTAGGGAACCTACCACGCTGATGAGACCGTGATGACAAAACTGGTCCTAAAGAGGTGGATTCAAAAAAAACGATCGTAATTACGGATCCGAGCGTGATTGGAATAGCTGTAACTTCTTACAAAGGGAACCCAAAGGTCAGACCGATCGCGATGCGCAAAGACCGTATTGGAAAGATTGACCGTGATGGGCCAGACTGACTTTGATGCGCAAGGACCGTGATCAGCAATGACCGTGGTCCGAGGATGGTGACCGTCCAGCAAGGATCACCACCCCCTTCTATTCCAAACGCTAATTAACACTACATTTAGTCCAATCGTGAAATTTTTCTATTTTGAATGCACCGCACAATCAATATCTAACAAAATTCATTCACCGGTTAAAATGCATGCATCATATAAAATAATATAAAATTATTATCACAGACTTTCTACATTATGTACTCAATGATGATATCCCGGCATAGCTGGTGCCGCCTCTGCCTTCGCGGAGCATTCCTCGAACTTGACTGATTCAACACAGCTGGCATGTGATTCGCTGAAGACGTAGCCCTCATCGCAAGCCAAGTGGTAGACCTTTCCTTCGACACAGTTGATGAACGTGCTCTTGCAGACGCCACTCGCCGATGGTCCTTCCTTGGTGCAGCTCTCTAAAAAAAATTAATGAGTAGGGTGAAGTGAAGCGACATATATTTCGAAAAATTTACTTTTACCTTGTGTCTCGCCATGATCCATCGCAGCCACATAGCACGGGACATTTTCTGGATATTCACAGATTCGTTTCTTCTCATCATAGATTAGATGAGCCGGGCACAACATCGACGTAGCCTGGCCAGCAACACAGGCAATCATCTCAGATGAGCATCCAGACGCGTAGAAACCGTCCTCCTTGCCCTCACAGAAGTCCATAGCTGGAAAAAAGTCCCTTAAGATCAATCCTGACAAGGGAGGTGTTTTTAGTGGTAAACGCATCAGCAAAAACGACTAGTGTTGTCAGTATCTCTTGTAGCTCAATAATAAAACTGCGCAGTATCCCGCCAGCAGCTGCAGGTTTCAAGATGTTATAAGCGTCTTTAAAGATTCACGAAAAGGTAAGGGCAGTTTTCTGGGTGTTCCAAGAAATTTTCTCGGATTTTGTTCAAAAGTTGTATGTAGGGGTAATCTAGGACGGTGAACACGACTGTCTCAAAAACTGCCAGGTATTAGCCCGCCATCCGTCGCCATTGTTGGCCGTAGTTCCACCCGGTCGATGTGCAAGCGAAGCACTCAAATCGAGAAATTGCCTTCTGATGAGCCGCCTTGGGTGGTCCGTAGTTCCGCCCCGTGCACACGTATGCAAAATACACGAAACAGGAACAAAAAGTATGCTCCTATGCGCAATGCAGCAGTTTTGACTAGGCCGGAATACGGCCGGCTCACAGACGACGCAGAAGGGCCTACGTCGGTCTTCCTTTCGACTATGATGGGGGCCTATCAGCGACCAGCTAGTCTATGCCACAATAAGAAGCGATCCCAGTAGGCAAAGCGGACCAGCTGTTCCGATAATGTTTTCAGCTGAAAGGCAGTGTTGACGATGAATCTCGTTCTTGAGGTTTCAGTGTGTAACACAAGGGAAGTGTTTTAGTGGTAAAAGCATCTGCGAGCACGACTAGTATCGTTAGTATATGGGGTGATGAACACGAACCTGGAGTCCGCTTGTCGAAATTCTAAGGATTACTGTAGATTATGGTAAGTACCGTGTCATTTAGGGGGCAAAACCTACTTGAGTATTTCGAAAATCGACTAATGGACGGCAAAATCGTATTCTCCATATCGAGTAACCCCCGTACACAAATTTTGAATCAAATCTAAGGCCCTCTCTGACCAAACTACCGTATACCCCTACCGTAACCTGTCAAAAATTGATAAATGGACTCTAGATTCGTGTTTAGCTCCAAATAACAATACGTTTAGCACTCCAAATGATATAGACGGGGCCGGAAATTTCTCGATTTTCAAACACAGACTATCCATGTTTGATCTCAGGTCGGTGCACGGGAGTGATGGTATTCCAATTTGTAGAAGCTTTAAATTCAGGGTGCTATTGTTAAGAGTGTTCTTTTGTTTAAATTGTTTAAACCTCTACCTCTTTATCTATTTATACACAGTATGTTTCTTTATTGAAAAATAAAGCTATTGATTATATAACCAAAAGCGAAACATTTTGAGCCATTTCTATCGTAGCGTTCTGGAAATCGTATAAAAAGTCACATTTTGCCATCAAATTTTCGCCCGATTAAGGCTTTGAACGAATTGATTAGAAAACTGCGGTAAATCTACAAATAAACCCCCTATTCGTCAACGGCGCCCCGAACAAAGCTTCTGGGAAGAATAAACTCCACGGAACCTTATTCTAAAACGCTTCCCGAACCCTCTAATTGGTGTGTGTAAACACTCAACCGAAAGTCTGTACAAGTCCAAAACGTTACCAGTGTTCGTAAAATTCGGAAAATATGCTTCACCCAAACTTTGCTCGGGGGGGGGCGGTAGCTTTGGCGCTGAACACGAATACGACGTCCGCTTTCGGACTTCTGAAAGATCACTGCGCGTTTTGGAAGGTACAACAAGCACGAAAAACGACCGTCTTCAGCTTGTAACTTCTTGGAGCCTGCGGCTCAGGGCGGGATACTGCGCCATTTTACTATGGAGGCCCTAGAGATACTAGAACAAGTCGGTTTTGCAAATGCGCTTACCGCCATAAACACTTCCCTTGTGAGATGTGTTAGATGTCCTGGAAACAAAAGCGTACATGCTTCTGGCACACTTCCGCTCGCCTCGTTCTCCAACGTTGAATCCCATGATTCCTCAACTACCGGAATCGACTCGTAGCCAGCCGGGAGATTGCCTGAAATATCAAGTTCTAGTATATCCGACAAAACATGTTGAGAAGAATAGTATACAGCTCACCAGAGGACTCCCCTGAGGCTTCGTACAGTCCCGAAGCTTCATAGGAGAGCCCTCCAGAAGCTTCATTGTAATATGCTCCCGAGGCTCCGGAGGACTCTCCAGAAGCTTCTCCAGATCCGTATTCTGACGCATCTCCAGATAGATAGGGTACACCATAACCGGAATATTCTCCAGAAGCTTCTCCAGAGGCTTCCCCGGAACCTTCGCCAGAGCCTTCTCCTGACGATTCACCAGAACCCTCATCGTTGCAGGCAGGTACAGCGAGTGGGTAGTCACAGAGTTGTCGCGCCTCGTCGAAGGCCAACTTTGCCGGGCAGTACATCGGGATCTGACGACCTAAACAATTTTACTTCACCCAAAATCTGGAGCTATGTAAGTCGTCCCTAACTCACCATTTGTGCAGGCGTAGAACAGATCCGAGCAGTTTCCATATGAGAAGAACCCATCTTCGGAGCAGACATTGTCGGCCTCTGGCAGGTCGCTGCAGCCGGGAACGTTGCCGGGATACTCGCAAATGTTGAACCTGAAATTATAAGATTTCACGAACATTTGAAAATCTGGCGAATTGCATATCACCTCTTGTCAAAGACAAGGTTAGCCGGACAAGTCATGATTCGGGATATTCCTCCAGAGCAAGTCAGGAAGAACGACGAGCACTTATCCTTCTCGAACAGACCATCGGCCATACCTTCACACTCTGGAAATTACGATTTTTGGTTGGAATGAAGCAGAATTGTATTCTTAACAAAAAGCAATATACCGTTGGAAGCTCCCGTGCTGGGCACCTCGGCAGGCTTGCAAGCTGGGATATCATCTGGTGATCCACACGCTAATTTCGCGTTATCGAACACCTGACCAGCTGGGCACTCCATCAGGCTGAAACTCATAGGACTGATTTAATACACGGTACTAATTTAGATCTCTTGCTGCTAAAGCGGATTCCCTACCCACTCTCTTGTCATTGTCCTATAAGACTTCGCTGCGTCTGTGATAGATCGACAGCTAGAAAGTGGGTGGGGAGCAAGAAGTATAAATTAGTGCCATTTTTTTCAACAAGAAATCAGGGCTGAAAAATGGCGAAATTTTAGATCCTAGGGTCGGGCACTCAGGAACAGAGTACAGCACGGTTGTACGATTCCTCAACGGTTGATAACTAAAATGAAAATTCGGGCAAGGATAGTAGGAACTTCGGCCCAAAAACGAAAGTTAGAGGAGGTAGTTATAGTTTCCAAAACTTTGGGTCACTCAGGGCAGGGAATCTTCGAACTCCCTAAAGGCACTGTCCACGATAAATCTCGTTATCGGAGTTTCAGTGTGAAACTTCAGGTTGGCAGATACTGGAGGGGATAGGGTCAAAGAAGTCAGCGAAAACGTGCCAGAAATCAATAAAAACTGCTTACAAAGTTATCCCGGTCCACCCCCCCCCCCATTTAAACGAGCTTGTGGCGCCGCGCACGTTCTCGATGGCAAATCGCCAAGCAACTCTGCCGCGTCCAGCCTGGGGTGCGTTCCAAGAATGCTCTCACGACGCCGTGGGAGGACAAATAGCCTTTCCATGGACAAATTCGCTCCCCATGGCTACGAATTATAACTGTAAGTTGCTTCCACGCGGCCGTGGCCACGTTTCCATGGGATCCTTTTGCCATGGTAATGTTCTTGGAACGCACCCCAGATCGATTCGCACACATTTCACGATTAGCGCGCGCTTGCTGAACGTTTGCGGAAACTAGCAGGACCAGTAAGCTCGTCCACGCCCTGAACGTTAGAAACGGTTTTCTTAGCTTATTTTGGACATTTTTTCTTCGCTGTTTCTTCCCTATTAGTGGCCACACGACCCAACAACACCATTTTCGGCTCGAACTCAGGTGTGATGTTCATCGTAAACACTGCCTCAAAAAAATGTGGTTACCGAAAGATGGAGATTTTAGCTCCGCTGAGGTCCTACGTAAGGCCCCGATTGACCTTATTCAAAAATGCCTCAAGCAAAGATGTGATTGCTCTAATCCTATCGGTTTCGGCACAGAGCAAGTAGCTCCATACAATGCACTCCATCGATGTGCAGGGTTTTAGTTATTCTGGCCCTCCCCTAAAGGTCGGACGACCGCATAAGACGCCCGGATAGGAAAAACCCTCAGTCTACGAGCATCCAGGCAGCTACCCAATTGTGCCCTGAACGCCATCCTGTGTACTATTCGCGAAGCGATAACCACGCTTAGGTCTGCATCCCTTAAAGCATCCTAACACAGCCAAAGAAAAAACTCTTAAACCGCGATTTCTCGCAACCACGCGCCAGAAAGCCGTCACCAGCAGGCCACACCCGGCTGCTCCAGGAGCTGCTTACTCACATCATCTAGGACAATCGCTTCCACACAGCGGACCTATAGGTACTGCCGCTAGCCTAGCTGGCCAACAAACTTTCGAGCCGGTCTGCCTCCGTCTGAACTCGCCTAGAAACGCGCGAAATAAGAATATGATGTTAAAAAGAGGCTCTTCCATGATTCATTTTTTGAGTCCGGAATTTGGGTGTGAAGTTCTCCAAAATGCGCGTGAGTCGGCGCCCAGGCTCCAGCGGGCCGTTGTGTCAGACCTCACCGCAGCTGCGACCCCTTCCCTTGGTAAGCACGACTTCCACACCAAACTTTCGGATCGTGGTCGAAATGTTTTCCGAACGCAAGAGGCGGGGAAACGAGCATGAGCGACGCGTGTGATTGGACGAACGGGGGAGAAGCGACGCGCGTGATTGGGCGGAACACGGAGCTTTCTCCGCCTCTCTGGCAGCTGGAAAGCATCACGACCATCACCCCAAAATTTCTTTTATAGGGCAAAATTTTCCGATCCAACCCCCTCACGATCCGTCGTTAGCTCCGCTTAACCCAGTTGGCGCCCCAATGCACTTGCCCTCTCCACATTCAGTAGCACTTTTTGCGATTTTCCAAAAAAGGACGGAATCGCATGGATCTGCGGGTTCCGAAACGCAAAAAGCCGACCTCCATACACACTTAGCTCCACTCAGCCGATCGATGACCTTAAACAATTAAGGACTCTGGAACACGTCGGTACTCAGGAAGGGTATTTCTAAGCCAGGTTTCCACGTGTAAAACATCAATATCGACCGATTAGTTGCAGAGGTTCAAACATTCGGGGTCTGCCTGCACATCTGTGACAGTGGACTGGCCTTCCCCTTCCGCCAAATGAACGCGTAAGTTGACCAAGTGGAGAAAAACCCGCAGCTTAAGGCAATTCTACGGCTACTCAGAAACGCCCTACCCTAAATGCCGTCTTGAACAAGCCTTGTAATCATTCCGAGAACCCAAAAATGCTCGGTTTCTTGTCAGCAATACTCAGACAGGCGACACCCACAGGCCACAACCATCCCTCCAAAGCCAGCCTATTAACAACATCCAAACAAAAACGCTCTTCACGGATGGACCCCAAATACTATATTGCAACTGCGGTTTTCTGAACACGGAAACGCCGAGAAGGAAACTACATACTGAGGCCCACATTTGGGTCCATGGCCTCCATGTGCTCATCTCTTCCGGAGCATCCCCTCATCGCGGAGAACGCTTCTGATTGGTCAATAACGCCTGATGACCAATAACGGAATGCCACCGCGGGGCCAACAACCCTCAATGACAGAGGAGCATACGGCCCATGGTTCACCAACATCAGTAGACTGCAAACTAAATTAGGGCTCGAGCGAGGCGGAGAACGCCGTTCCAACAACTTTCAGAAGTTTTCGTATAAACCCTTCCCACCTCACCTTGAGAAAAACTCGACATCATACGGCCGGAGAAGCAGGCCAAGCCTTTTTTCACGATTATTGAACCAAAATATCAAAAAAAAAATCATGTTGTTTCCTTAAAATCGTTGGACACTGCCAAAGGTGGTAGCAATTCGTGCACTGGTTACTCACTTCATCTGGAATTTGTTAAGGTGCGGGATAAGACATGACGTCCGGATCAGTCCCTGATAGATGCGACCCCCTACCATCATCTAGAAAACTCGTGCGACCCCCTTCCCTTCAGGTTGGAAGGTTGTGTATGGTACATGACGGTGATCTTCACGTGAGTTAAAAAAAATATCCAGATCAAGATGATTTAGTAAATGAATCTTCTTACAACTCTTTATACCTCTTAAGGCTAACTATTCCCAAGCGGTGATCGGCAAAGGACTTGCGACCCCCCTCCCCTTCTAGTCACCCAGAGTTCCAACCCCCTTCAAAGATCACCACAGCGTCAGGTGAAGCCTAACCCTGGCCAGGTAAAGATTTCTCCCTCTGACAAGACGGTGTCTATTGGTTTTTGATGGGTTGAATCTGCCATGCACTCCCAACTTCACCGGCACGTTTTTTGGGCACAGAAGTAGATTGGAGTACTGGGCGGGGCTATCCCCACCGTTAGCAATTCGACCACGCCCTAGAGTTGAAGCAAACTCTAGCGGTCGTCCATGTACTCCTTTTTGGCTGGGTGGTACTCTTCTGAGGTAAGTTCCCTAGGGCCATTCTAAGGCAGCTGCCACCCCCTTTGGAGCCTGGGAGCCCAACCTTCATTGATCTCGGCCGGCCCCATTTTGGGACTGCGGAAGATCTGATTCCCTTCAAGATGGAAGGTTGTGTGTGGTATATGAGTGTGATCTTCACATGGATGAATAGAAAAAACCTAGATCAAGAACTAACAACCCGTAGGTAACTATTTTGTGTGGTGATCGGCGAAAGACTTGCGACCCATCCCTCTACTCGCCCAGAGTTCCGACGCCCTTCAAAGATCATCACAGCGTCAGGTGAAGATGCCTCGGGTCATCACAGCATCAGGTGAAGCCTAACCCTGGTCAGGTGAAGATTTCTTCCTCTGACAACACTGTGTCTATTGGTTTTTAATGGGATGAATCTGCCATGCATTCCCACCTCCAACAGCACGTTTTTTTGGGCACAGAAGTAGATTGGAGTACTGGGCGGGGCTATCCCCACCGTTAGCAATTCGACCACGCCCTAGAGTTGAAGCAAACTCTAGCGGTCGTCCATGTACTCCTTCTTGGCTGGGTGGTACTCTTCTGAGGTAACGTCGGCACGGATCCGGAAGAGACTTCGCGTTCATTGTTGAAGGTTGGCACAAACACGGTGCACCTGTATTATAACACATGGCACCGAGTTTGGGCCAACTTACAATGGGGAACGCGAAGTCTCTTCACGATCCATGCCAGTCATAAGTTCCCTAGGGCCATTCTAAGGCAGGTGCCACCCCCTTTGGAGCCTGGGAGCCCAACCTTCATTGATCTCGGCCGGCCCCATTTATGGGACTGCGACCGATTGCAACAAATAATCAAGAAAATTATTTTATAAAGCCGCACCCTACCTTAAACTGACCCTTTATCTCCCTTCAATCCGTCCCCCCCTCTATAACACGGAACCTTAATCGCAGCGCCAGGACCAGCTTTTTCCCCCATCACTCTTTCTTTGACAAGGGTGAGGGGTACTGATTTAGATGACTTGCTGGGAGTGACTTCCCCGCCCACTTTCTCGCCTCAGGCCTGTCACGTCAGCCTTCGCTGCGCCTATGATAGATCAGCCGCGAGAAAGTGGGCGGGAAATTCCCTTTCAGCAAGCGATCTAAATGAGAGCCGGATAAGGGATCAAGATGAGCAGAAATGAAATTCAACCTGCTTACTGCAGTTGCCGTTGCGGCTAATTGGAACCTTAGCGTAATTTCTCGGTTTCACAGAACCTATCTACCCAGAATTCATCTTCTTTTACCCAAAACACTTTGTAAACCTTACCTGGGAACTCCGCCAGTGCACTGAACAACCGAGAGCGAGCAGCCCGTGGCAGCGTGAAAACCGTCTGGGGCGTTCTCGCAGAGGCTCATCGGGAGACCTGAAATTCCAGAAATCATCTTAGTCAGGCAAAACCAGTTATATGATTCCACCTACCATCAAGACTTCGCAGAGGTCCCTTCTGGGTAACCACACTACACCCGGCTACCATCGTCTGGTCCTTGCACTCCTCAATGGACTCATCGAAGACCAGATTGAATGGACACAGCAACCACAGCTCCCGTCCGAATTTGTTGCAAATCGTCACGTTCGAAGAACATCCCTGAAAACATTGTTCCCAAAAATGAGTATCAAAAACAATCGATATTTACGATGATGCAAACCTGCGCGAACATTCCAGGCTCCTTTCCATGACAAAAGTTGGGAGAGTCGCCGGAGTACGGCAACGCTAAAGTGGGATTACTGCACTTATTTCAACTCAATAAAATGTTGAAACGGTTAGGTAAAAAACATACCCAGCACATTAGCCACTAGAGTGAGTAGGGTGAGTCGAATCATGGTTAGAACAGTCAATTACTGAAAGAAATTTATGCAAAAAATCAGAGATTTTGCAGCAAAACGATTTCTCAGACAGATTGAGGTATGGGGAATGATAGATAGAATACAAGAAAGAAGATGAATGGAGCATTGCGATACATTCCAGAAAGTTCCATTGGAGAGCATTGACCGCGGCGAAGACCACCCGGCTTTTATATGCGGGTGGCATGGGGTGAGAGCCCGCCATATTTTTTGACCCGCGAAATTCAATTATACAACCACAAGGAATCATCTAGAAACACGGATTTTTTAGTGAGTATTCCAATATTGGACTAAAATCAATAGAATAGAAGATGGGAAAGCGTATAAGAAATGCAAGTTATTCGAATCTCCCAAGAAATCTGAGTTTGGACGAAAATAAGGATTTATTATTGGTTTTTCCTGACCTTCGCTGTCGATAAAAGTCGTCGACCACAAACAAACTTTCAAACATCGATTTTCCTCACCCATATTTATATGTGATTATTAGTCTCTTTTTTTCTTCACTGAAATTTTCTTTTCAAACCTTAGAATAAATTCAGAGGAAGTTTCCTTCCATATAGAAATCAATTTGATTTTTACTGAAAAAATTGTGTGTATTATAATTTATTTTTTATTTCCAGCTCTTTAATTTTAGGAACATGAATACAGAATTGTCTCTCATTCAAAGCTGAACATTTTTTTTCGAATTTCTAAAATCTGCATCATTCCTTCCTTCCCAGCTCGAATAAGTTTTTTTTTTACCGGTAAGGAAATATTATGTCAACCTTGTAATTGAACATTGTCGTATATTTGATGGATTTTCTTCGAAAAAAAAAAACATTTCCACCGGTTCAAAGTAGCTTTTCTCATTATCCCTCATTGATTAGAATTTTTTTTTTCAAATTTCTGATCTGACATATGGTAACATAGCATTCTTTTACTACCAATTAATTTGAATATGCCTTGTTATTTCATCACCAATGGAGTCTTCCAGGGACGTCGGCTCAAATTTGTTCGTCGGATCGGTGTCTGCCCAAGTAGTCTGCGTCTTGGCGTGTTTATGTATTCGGCGCGCAGGCTCTATGCCTTCGGCAGAAAGCACCCTCAGGCGATTCTCGGCCCCGAGCCGCACCGAACAGGGATCGGAGCCGCCTGACACTTCGGCTCGTTCTCCCAATCTCCGGGTCACTGCTGTTGCTGTTCGGGCCATACGGAATAGCCCGGACAGGAACAGCAGTGACCCGGAGGTTGGGAGAACGAGCCGAAGTGTCAGGCGGCTCGGGGCCGATAATCGCCTGAGCCGATCTGACAAACGATTCCGCCTCAAGCAAACGTACATAAAATTCTCTCTCACTTCTGGATATTTTTTTCTAAATCAGAAGTCCGATCTATGCAAGTTACAGTATTAAATTTTTTTCGCTTGTCTGACTGATGATTAATTGGTCATGATTTTTTTCATCGAAAATTGGAATTTGCATAAATTATTCAATAAATAATGTAAAAGAAGTGTTATCTCACTCATTCGTAATTTCTTCTCTCAAAAGTGTAATATTAGATTTTTTACACCATTTTATTATACAATACCAGCCTCGTTTCACTAATGAGAATATGAACTTCAGCGAAAACCTTGTGATAGAAATCCCTTTCATAGAAAAAAAAACATATCTTCTTGAGGATTTTTCATTCGTTTAATTTGAGAGTTTCGTTTCATTATAAAAAAATTGAATTTTCATGAGCCAATGAACTATATGATAAATTTCTTTTTTCTTGTTTTTTTTTTTTAATTTCTGATCAGACATATGGTTCCATAGCATTCTTTTACGACCATTTGAATAGGCCTTGTTATTTCATCACCAATGGAGTCTTCCAGGGATGCCGGCTCAAATTTGTTCGTCGGATCGGTGTCTGCCCAAGTAGTCTGCGTCTTGGCGTGTCTATTCATGCGGTGCACAGTCTCTATGCCTTCGGCAGAAAGCACCCTCAGGCGATTCTCGGCCCCGAGCCGCACCGAACAGGGATCGGAGCCGCCTGACACTTCGGCCCGTTCTCCCAATCTCCGGGGCACTGCTGGTGCTGTTCGGGCCATACGGAATAGCCCGGACAGCAACAGCAGTGTCCCGGAAAGCAACAGCAGTGGCCCGGACTGCAACAGGAGCCGACTCGCAGATTGGGAACACGAGCCGAACTGTCAGGCGGCTCGGGGCCGATAATCGCCTGAGCCGATCTGACAAACGATTCCGCCTCAACCAAACGTACATAAAATTTTCTCTCACTTCTGGATATTTTTTCTTAAATCAGAAGTCCGATCTATGCAAGTTACAGTATTAAATTTTTTTCGCTTGTCTGACTGATGATTAATTGGTCATGATTTTTTTCATCAAGAATTGGAATTTGCATAAATTATTCAATAAATAATGTAAAAGAAGTGTTATCTCACTCATTCGTAATTTCTTCTCTCAAAAGTGTAATATTAGATTTTTTACACCATTTTATTATACCATACCAGCCTCGTTTCACTAATGAGAATATGAACTTCAGCGAAAACCTTGTGATAGAAATCCCTTTCATAGAAGAAAAAGACATATCTTCTTGAGGATTTTTCATTCGTTTAATTTAAGAGTTTCGTTTCATTATAAAAAAATTGAATTTCTATGAGCCAATGAACTATAGGATGAATTTCTTTTTTCTTGTTTTTTTTTCAAATTTCTGATCAGACATATGGTTCCATAGCATTCTTTTACGACCATTTGAATAGGCCTTGTTATTTCATCACCAATGGAGTCTTCCAGGGATGTCGGCTCAAATTTGTTCGTCGGATCGGTGTCTGCCCAAGTAGTCTGCGTCTTGGCGTGTCTATTCATGCGGCGCACAGTCTCTATGCCTTCGGCAGATAACACCGATTTGACAAACAATTCCTCGTCGACCAAACATACATAAATTTCTCACTCACTTCTGGATATTCTTTTCTAAATCAGAAGTTCGATCTATGCAAGTTACAGTATTAAATTTTTTTCGCCGGTCTGATTGATCATTAATTGGTCATGATTTTTTTCATTGAAAATTGGAATTTGCATAACTTAATCAATAAATAATGTAAAAGAAGTGTTATCTGATTCATTCAAAATTTTTTTCTCTCGAAAGTGTGATATTCGGTTTTTCATACCAATCTTTTAATTAGCCTCGTTTCACTGATGAGAATATGAACTTAAGCGAAAACCTTGTGATAGAAACCCCTTTCACTCTTATTGGATTTGTTTTCCTTTCATAGAAGAACAAGACATATCTTCTTGAAATCGGTTTGATTTGAGAGTTTCATCTTTTTATGAAATAATTGAATTTTTATGAGCCAATGAACTATATGATAAATTTTTTCCTTGTTTTTTTTTTCAAATATGGAGTCTTGCTTACATACTTAGAGTAACTATCCAACTCATTTTCGCTCATGTGGAACTGCCTCATCACAAATGGCAATTTCTCAGGGTCGCTTAATCAAACATATGAAGTCGTCGCGAAATCGTTCGTCGGATCGGTGTCTGCCGGAGTAGTCTGCGTCTCGGGTTGTCTATATATGCGGCACACAGTCTCTAAGTCATTGCCAGAATTTTTCCTCGAATTTTGAAATAGTTTTTTTTCCGGAATCAGGAGTACGGCCTATGCAAGTTACCGGTCAGATTTTGACACCACCGATAGTCGGTTTAAATAGATTGGGCTGGTTTAGCTGGACACCGTCCAAAATTTTCACAAACTTTAAGTCCGTACTTCGGGAGAAAACAGCCTGAAAGTCAGGGATAACGGTATTCACAGCATAATAATTATTGCTGGAATGACCGATAATTACACAGCACTTTTGAAGAATGCGTGGACAACCGCTAAAATATGGACGATGGCCACACTTTTCTGACCATGAAGGGATCAATGAATGATATAGGAGAAGTTTTATCTCAATTTTTATATATATCTATTATTCATCTTTTTATAAATTTATATTGAATTTCTTTAGTCGGAATTCTGATATTCGGTATTTCAGTATTTCATACTAGTCTCTTTGACCGGACTAGGCTTCGATTCTTTGATACCCATATCAAGAAAAGCTCGTAACTTTCTCTCTACTACTACCCGGGTAACAAATAGTTCCTACGACTACATAGAGGGGAGCCGATCAGAAAAACATGGCTCTATGAGTAGTTCTGACGACCCGTACTGGTCATTTCCTTGCTCAAGGCAAGGTCCGGTCAAATTTTGACATTACCAAAAGTCGGGTTCGATAGATTGGGCTGCATCAGCTAAACACTGTTTGGACGTTTCACAAACTATTGGAGCTTATTTTTGGAGAAAACCAGGGAATACGGTGCTCACAGCATGATACTCATGGCCAAAATGCCAATAGTTACACGGCAGTTTCAAAGAATTAGTGGACTATGGCTAGAAAATGGACGACAGACATACTTTTGTGGCACGGTGATTGGAGAAGACCATTTTTTGTGCGATTTCCACACGTTACTTGTAACTACCTGTAGCATGCACTCTGATTCAGCGAAGGAATCTCGAAACCGAAATTATGTCCGGACCCTGTCTTCAAAGGCACAGTCCAATCCCAGGAACGAAATATGGATTTACACATAATCGTATAGTAGAACCATTCGATGGAAAATTTGCCAAGTGCTAGCTCTTCATTGCTGCGAATAAGCGAGATATAGAAGAAGCCACTGTGGGCCGGCCTCAGCAAGAAGCCACTTTGCCACGCCCCTTCAGACGACCTCTCGAGTTGAACAGTAGCAAAATGAGCGATGGGTTTGAATCAATAGCCCCATCCTTCCCTTCATTTCCATCCCCTCTCTTCATTCGTGTCCGCTCACGTACAGCGATTGCGGACGACGGAAGTTATAGGCCTCGGACAACTCGTCCACCATGTTTTCACAGCTGAATTTTGAGCGAATTTGAGGGGCCATAACTCCATTCGCAGTGGGTTTTAAGCAATTCCAGAGATTTCTTTTGAGTCAGCGTGGAGCCGTCTTCAAACTCACCACTTAACCTCAGAAGTAATTTTCAGAGCGTACAGTGCCTTTAAAAGCAGTGTTCACGAAGAAAAAGTTGCACGTTTTTTTTGGCTAGAACGTAAGCTTTTGGTCCCGCTAAGAAGATTAAGAACGGAAGTGGGGCGAAAAACGGCCGGTAAGTGAGTGAAAATCTCGTGGGCCAGTCAGTCCACCGGGCCACTCCGCCCACGTACTATAATTGTTTCCCTGAATTCGTGGTTAGATGAGCGATGGATTCCGATCAAAAGCCCCGTTCTTTCCTTCATTCTCAACTTCTCTCTTTACTCAGGTTAGCTCGCACACATCGGCTGCAGAAAATGGGAGTTACAAGCCTCGGACAACTCGTCCACAATGCTTCCCTAGCTGAAATTTGAGGGGCCATAACTCCGCTTCCAGGGGTTCTTGTATGATTGCAGCAACATCTTTGAAATCAGCATGGGACCGTATTCAAGATAGGCGGAAAAACCGAAAAACGACTTTTATCGTGAACACTGCCTTTGAAGACACAGTCCAACCTCAAAATCGAAATTTGTTTACCTGCTTATCTTGAAGAAAATTTTACGCTGATCACAAAAGTGTCTCCAGAATCGCTCAGAAGTCACTAGGCCCCTCAAAGATTCTGAATTTGAACGGCGAGAAGTTCGTGGACGAGTTGTCTCGAGCCTGCCTTTTCTCGTTATTTACAGCCATCGTTTCGAAGCAGGGGCGGTATTAAGAAGCAAGGAAGCGCGCGCCAGTTCAAGCGCAAACGCGCTACCAAGACTGCCCAGCGCTGTTTCAATTAGGGCTGGGATTCATGAACGCAGCCGGCTAGGTTTGGGTTTGGTTAGGGCAGCAACCCCAGCGGTAGCCAAACCGCGAACCGGCATTCACAACCGCCCCATCGCGGTTGGGTGGCTAACCATTCCGCGGCCACGTACTTGCCACTCAATTGACGCCGAGAATCTCGATTGGAGAAAATCAATATTGGCACTCGGGTCGGAATTTCCCTAACCCGTTACTGTTTTTATTGCACATGATTGTTAATTTTGCTTGCTTTTTGAATTCTTATTTTTTGTCTACCTTGTGCTTTACCTTCTTCAATGGATCGCAGGCATTTAAAGGGATTTTCCTCAACTTGGAGATGTTTTTTCCACTTTTAAGTTTTTCATTTTTTTCCTTTTTTAAACAAATCCTTTTTGGTTTTTTAAAAGTACATAAAGTGGTGCTGCTTTCTCACGATGAGCCGCAAACCTGCTGGTGAAATTTAAACCCCTAATTTAGCTTTTTTCTCGCATTACTAGCCTTTTCAACTTCTTTTTTTCCTCGAAACGCCCCTCTAATTTTTTTGTGATCGTCCTCTCGGTGAGTTTTTGGCTCGAAGTTCTCCGTTTGTCGTTTGAGTTCCGAGTTTTTTTCCATCTCTTTTTTTTGTCTAAGAATCCCTTTTTTGTTTTTTTTTCTCTTTGTCATTCTCACACAAGCTTACTGTTGCTCACAACGGGAGAAAACTAAAACGACTCCTTAGAAAAATCATATGGAAAAAGCTCAAAATGCAGGGGAAAAACAGAAGTTTGAACTAAAAACATCGAGAAAACCCAGGTTGATCACAGAGCCATGCAAAAAAATTAACGTTTGAAATCCAAGTGGGCGCTTCGGAAAAAAGTAGAAGAAAACGTAGTAAGTGCGAAAAAACAAAATCATGCATCACAGTACCAAACCAAGTTAGGGTTTTCCAACAGAAAAAATAACGAAAACGTGTACAAAAAGTGCTGGGAAAAAATTCTGAGGAAATTTTGAGGGAATTCGGAGCTGAAATGGGGGAGAAACCCCAGCGAAGAGCCTGTGGCTGCTCGATAAATTGTCAGCGCACGGAAGACAAGAATTAGGAACAAAAAGTGGAGGCAAAAAGAACAACAATGTGCTATAAAATAAAGAACAGAGCGAGAGCAGGGAGGACAGGCATAAAGATTTTAGTTAGCCATGGGCAACATACATAAAACTTTCAGATGAGGTTGATGATTCTGAGAATTTTCGTTGTTATCGAGAGGAACACATTATGGCTAGAGGGCCTATAATGTGGCAGCCAATAACGGCGGCATTCCTGTATTTTCAGCTTGCCTCGAAGATATCAAGTTTTTATGCGTATTCGCGAAAGGTGCGTTTCCTCAGTGTTGTGCACTAATACAACACACCATCAATTCGACGACTAAGCCGCAAAACCGCTGCTAACCGCGGTTAACCGCAGCTCCGAGGTGCGGTTACGCGTAGCCCAATCGTAGCCCAGCCGTAACCAAACCGGATTTTTTGTGAATGCCGGTTTCCTCCGCTAGCCCAGTTGTAACCGTGGTTTGCCTTTCATGAATCCCAGCCTAGGTATTGGCCAGGCGCGCGCCACAGCTGGCGCAAACGCGTTTGAGATAGCGCAAACGCGCTATGGCTAATCACAACGGAATGCCTCGTTGGCTAGCCCAAACGCGCCATGACTAGCGCGATAGCGCTTGGTCTAGCCCAATCGCGCTATGTTGGCGCTGTTTATTATCGAGTGCTCGTCAACCGCGATAACACTTAGCCTTCACTTCGACATACTAGCATTTATGGTTAGATCCGCGGCCTGTTTCCTCAAGAAAAAACGTGTAAATTCAAATCGCGGCTGGCGTGGCGGTTTAAATCTCAATCTCTGAGAATTAAACCGCCGCGCCAGCCGCGGTTTGAATTTAAACGTTTTTTCTCGAGGACACAGGCCACGGACCTAACTATACCTCCTTTTTCTATTCAATGCATCACTTCGATTGCTTCAACAGTTTTACTTCAACGCTTGTATGAGCAACTACGAAGAATGTTACTATTCGCACTGTCTCTTATCACAGGGTTTTCGAATATCTGTCTATCACGGCTAGTTTTTGATTTGAGAAAACGTACAGACAAGCTTTCACTTGTAGAAGATGCGAAAGGATTGATGGGTTTTGACAGAATTCGTTGTGTGAGTCAAAAATTGGTTGCGTGAGCACACACACTGAGGGGAATTGCCACAACTCTCCCAATAACCTACTAGCACCTGCCGCCTCGCTACATGAAGGGAGCTGAAGCAACAGATTCCCAGTAGATTCGCGGTAGAATAAGTGTATTGCTTGGATTTCGTCATAATCAGGCTGTTTCAAATAGACGAAAATGCTTCAATGCAGTGATTCTGCCGCGATCTACCGTGATGCTTGCCGCTGCATCCCAAGATTCGAACCATCAACTCTTACCAATCCATCTCTTTATAGTATAGTTGTACACGAACGAAATCTTCGAAAGATTTTTCAAAAATTTTTTCCGTTCGTTTTCGTTCGTTTAAAAATTCGTCGAACAAAATTTTTTCAGATTCCGTTCGTTTGAAATTTTGTCGAACGATTTTTTTTTCAAATTTCGGTCGTTCGAAACTATGTCGAACGGAAAAAAATTTCGATTTTCGTTCCTGCGACATTTTTTTTCGAAGTGGTACAACTATATTTTATAGTTCGCCGCGTTTTCCAAGTTATTGCAGGACAAATTTATTTCGACCTTGGATAGATAAAAGCCGGGAGATTACACGAATCTATAAAATCCTAATCTCGGAAACGAGGAAAAAGTCGAGATGTAACGAACGAAAATCCTTCAGTCGAGCTGACTTGATAGTTTAATTTATGTCAGTCAAGCCTTATGAGTATAGCTCTTCGAGATTACTATTTTGGCCCCATTATTACTACATTACATTGAAATCTGACAATTCTTCGATAATATCGTTGGAGAGAACTGATTGTTTCACTTTTGTTCTATTAGTATTTATAACAAATCACTAGTAATGAGCCAGACCAGCGAAATACTGCAAAGTTGGCCAAAATCGGGAAATAGGATAGCACCCATAATTTTTTCCCAGTGCATGTAGAAAGGTAATCAGCTTTTTGAATGACGGAAATGATTTTTTGAATCGGAAAATGATGAGCATTCATTCCCGCGCCACTGGTGGCGCGGTACATGAAGAGCGCTAGCCGTAGCGCGATTTCTAAAGGAATTGGATGCCTCCGGTAGGGCGCTTGACGGATACTTGATAGCAAACAGCGCCACGATAGCGCGTTTGCGCTTGCCCAAGCGCGTTTGGCTATCCATAGCGCGTTAAGGCTTGTGATAGCGCGTTTTGGCTGGCCGTCAAGTCAGCCAAAGCGCGTTCGCGCCAAAACTAGCGCGCGCCAGCATCAGGGGTGTGCGTAAATGAAATTTCAAATTTCGTAAATCGTAAAACGTAATTACGACAAAACCACCGTAAATCGTACACCGTAAATCGTAAATCGTAAACAGCAATCAATAACAATAACCACTAAAAATATGATTAATGTGGTGAAACAAGAGAAACTACGTACTGTCCACTGTTACACGTACTGAGTACATATTAAGTTGCGTTCAGTATTTGACAGCTAACCATGTTTAAAATGTATGCTACATTTTGTCGCTGTCATAAGCGACAGGCATGAAATCTTGCACAGATCGCCCGGGACCTGCATCGGAGCAGTGGCATAGGTTGCCGTAGGAGCAATTATGGCGCGTCAGCCGCAGCGAAGTGTCGCGGAGGTCTGACATACTTCAAATGTGCCGAAGCCTGTCGCTATGCAGCGCACTGTGAATGTGACAGGTTTAAAGAGCGGAAGCTCCGCGACAGCCGGTCGCTGTCGCTGTGCAGAGCAACTCCTTCCCAGATCTTGAGAAACCGCAGGTCCGATTCAGCTGTCCGCGTATCTGCTCTCCTGAAACGCTAACGCCGTTGTAAGCGTTAAGCCGAAATCACCGTATCTAAGCGATTCTCAACAGCCGAATTTGAGAACTCCTCCCATTTGCTTGCGGAACCGCAACTCCGATTATACATACAGTCGGCAGGGATCGCACTCATATGCTGTATATTATGTACTTCGAGTTCCCTACTGAAGGTTGGCTCAAACTCGGTGCAAGTACGTTAAAAATATGGCACCGAGCTTGCACCAATCTTCAATAGAGATCGCAAAGTATCAGTCAGAATCGTGCCAACTCTATATTATCTAGAGCACAGTATCGGTCGCCCAGCACAGGCTATTTTTCCGTATATCCACTAAATCACTTGCAGAATGACGATACGGTAGATTCTCAAAGAAAACGTAAGCAAAAAAACCGCTTTCTAATTTTTGCCGCTTTGTGTAGTTGAGTCCCCATAGCTTAGTAAAGAATGTAGCCAACGCGTCCCACCGAACGCTCACATTAGTGAGATAAAGGTTTTAGAAAAAAGGCAAAGATGAGCGTTTAAACTAGCACTCGCGCCTTTTCGGAAAGTCCGTTTGCTGCGGATGAAGAGAAATCAATCAGAGGAAACTAATTTTAGCTTCAAACTTTTGGGATGGAAAACGAATCCTCGTGACGATTTTCGTGAACTCTTAGTAGCCGTGATCTACTCAAAAGGCGGGCCAAGAGCACTATTTGAAGCAATTTTTTGATTGATTAGACCGCTTCGCTCGATGTTTTGGCGCTAATCTAGTATGGGAATCAGGAAAGTTGATATTCATGAAAAACTCGAAAACGAAGTTTCTCGTGAGGAGTGATTTTAGATTGCATTGCGTCGCAGGCGACAGCTAGTGAGACGTGCGCGGCGAGCTACGCGGATCTGTTAGCCATCGCCTCCAACTCCGACCGTGTGTCCCGCGTTATAATGATAGAATCACATTGAAGAATGGTAAACTGATCGTGCTGTAGTAACATGCTTGGGTTAGCCCCATCTCCTGATCTAAAACATTAGTATACACAAAGTGGGATTAGAGCAGGTCAATTGGAGATGTCTTGTGATTTACTTCCATGTATTTTTATTTACGAAAAATTACGATTTACGGTCCAAAATGTCGTAAATCGTAAACCGTAATTACGAGACCAAAAAACACCGTAAATCGTAAAATCGTAAATCGTAAACCGTAATTACGCACACCCCTGGCCAGCATGAAACATGATACTGCCCCTCATAGCGCGTTTGCGCTAGAACAAGCGCGCGCTTTCGAGATACTTAATGCCGCTCCAGGTCACAAAATAAAGCCAGACCGAAAATATGTGGAAGAACATAGATTTGGAACAAATTCGGTCGCGCTTCTCTTCCCTATAGAGACCGGAAGCTTGTCGGTGGGCGTTACCCATTTTTTCTTTCAAGGGGGCGGGGTCGACTCTATCCTGGCCTTTTCTCGCTTATTTGAGCTATTTGAGATTTCGCGCTTGGAAGGGTTGCTATACACGGCGACCGGAGTATAATATCGAAAATAACCCCTGAGCTTGGACTGTGGCTTTAAGATAGTCGGGGGAAACTGCAACAGTGCGAATCGGCTTCTTGGGATTGAGGATTCGCAAGCAAAGCCCGCGATCTCTAGTTTTGCTGATGTTGTCGAGTGGAGCTTACGAAAGTCCTGGTCACACTGCTGTTTTTCGATGTGCTCATTAGGTTCCTTCTTTCTTCTTTCATAAACAGTAGAAACTGTTTCTCATAAACTTCTAACATTATTTTTTTTCTGATTATGTTCAAGTTTTTTTACTCAGATGATGTTTCTCGAATCGCAGATATAGTTATGATGATTGAATGTTGTTTCGTACTGGGTGGCCGCAAATCCGTGCGTATCCATATCGAGATACACCCAGGATGGAATTATCCCTATGAAACTGCGTCAGAGGGATTTATGGTCCGATTAGATAGTCGAATTAGCGATGCGAGTCTCCATTTATAAAATGAAGACAGACGACGAGTTCTCACTCACTCAGCACTTCTAAGGTGAGCTTTGTGGTGGTTTCAGATTTTCCGTTATTTCAGAATAGCAGGATAATCGGGTTTTCTTTTTTTGTTTACAATTTTCTTATTATTTCCAGCAGATAAATCGTTCTTTACAGTTCACATTTTTCAATTCAAGATCTCAGACGTTGTTCTGAGTCCGTAGTTTTCGTATCGTGCACACTCAAAGTGACATTTCTTTGAGAAAAAGGTGTGAACACGCACATGCCGCAACGCGTGACAACTTTACTAGAAATAAATTGCGATCCGCAACTGCAGACGACCGCTGTTGCAGTGCGCAGCTTGGGCCTAGTGCGTACATACTTCCCGCAAAGCGCGACAACGACAGTGTATATCGGCAATATCGATTTCCGGACGATTTGCATTGCAAACACTATGTCGCGTCGCTGGTCACCAGAAGTATGCATTCGGCCTTGCTGTTAATTGTGTCGGTATCTCGTAGTTCTAGCGCAATTTCGCTTGCATTGTGTTTGGCAAATGCCGACTGGAATTTCGCTCCGATTGGAACAGTGTGTGTGCACAACTTTTTCTGCATCATAGCAACCATTTCCTTCGGGATGGATTGATTCAAACAAGAAAAAATGATTTGCTGCAAATTTTTTTTTCAGTTTCCCAAGCGACAACTCTACTATGGCGAACCTCAAGAACGTGCTCAGTCCTAAAATAGCGCTTGCTATTGGGGGTGCTATTGTGTTTCTGGCCGCTGTCACTCTTGTGGCAATATTCTATATCAGGTAACTATTTCATTACTGCAAATTATAGTCTGTGTATAACGATGTGCTCAGACTCAAGGTCCGCGGGCCGCCGTCTGCTACTGTAAGCGGTATGGTATACTTTTGCGACACACGGTCGCGTCGCTCTGCACAGCGACAGCGACCGCCTCCCGCCCTTCAAATCTGTCGCTGTCGCAGTGCATTTCACAGCGACAGCGACAGTATTAGCGACAGGGTATGCACATTTGCAGTATGTCAGCCCTCCGCGACACGTCGCTGCGACCCACACGCGACATTTGTTCCTACGACGGCCGTTGCGGTTGCTTCGATACGGGTTCCGCCGCGATTTGTGTTAGATTGCATGCCTGTCGCTCATTACAGCGACAAAGTATACCATACCCCTAATCGACGCGTTCTAGGCCCACCGCGGGGTGTGTCGGAAAACTGTGTCTCCAAGTTTTCAACGGATATTGAAAGGTCTGACCTCTTTGCACAACAATGGCGAAAAAGAAAACGGCTGAAAATGCGCAATGAGTAGCTCTACACTGCTTAAAAACTAGAATATGGTGAGCCCGTCCCGCCCACTTCCTCAACTACAGAATATGTGGGTGGGACGGATATAAGACCTCCGAGTTTCGGAGGCGTACAGAGCTTAGTATTATTCGTTTAAAACCCGCTTTTTTTGACATTGTTCCGGCAATGTACTTCGGACCTTTCGATTTCCGGGATGAACCTGAAGGCTCTATCTAAGGTGATAACGGCCTTTAACAGATGTGGGACGGGAATTAAATATCAAGATGAATTTCCATGCCAAAAAAATGGCTTCTGGGATTTGTCAATTGTCTACAGAACAGCGAGTTATATACAAAATGCAACCTTTGCAATTGAATTTTTTTCGTGGTTTGAGATTATCACGAGGGACTTTATGCGGATGGCCGAAACATCGGCTGGTCCGAGGGCGCTCAGAGCCTCTAAAGGTTGGTCGCGGCTGAAAAACGGGCGACCCGCGGTCTATGGAAGGCTTGTCGGGGGCAGCGCGGGCAGTGCATGCAATGGCGGGCGAAGTGCAGGCAGCCAACAGGAAGACCAAGATCAGCGCCTAAGCGTCTTAACGGCGGACCAGGTCTGGACAGATGAGTGGCGGCCGTGTCGCGCTTTTCACGGTTTCGACACGCTATCGGCCCTCGGCCTGTTCGGGTCACTGCCCACTATACATTCCATCCGATGGCCAAAATGGCGTCGGATCGGATTTTTGGATATCGCCGATTTTGCAAAACCGACTCACCGGGTAAATCGGATACTGTCCCAAACGAGAATTTCGGATGAGAGATCCTATCCGAAACCAGAACTTTTGATCGGATCGGATATCAGATATCCGATCGGATAAAATCGAATGCACCGGATGATTCGGATGAAGAAACGGATTAGAAATTTTTTTTAGTAGTACCGAGGATTCAACACCGTGTATTCAAGCAAATACATTCTGTAGCCGCGTGCGTACGCGTCGCGGTCCGGTGAGTGTCGCGCTCGCGGCGAACACTAAAAAACCCCCACCTTTTAGAGTAGTCTTCAGCGCTTCAAAGGAATAAATGGCTATCATCTGTGACGAGAAATGAACGCATGAAAGCAAATTATGCCCCTGGACATGCCAATTTACTTGGTATAGCGGGCAGTGCCCACTATACTTCGAGGCGAGTCGTCGAGTCTTGTTATGGACTGAAGCAGTTGACATCGAGTTATTCGACCACTCGATTATTCGAAATTTTGAAAAATCGAGTTAGCCGAAAACTCGATTATTCGATGGATTCCAATAGTCGTATAAACCCGATAGTCGACTGTTTCGAGTCAAAAAATTGATCTTAAGTTATGTGACCTGATATGCTGGGGCAGATTCCCTAAAATGGGCGGAGCTGGTTCCTCCTAAAACGGACTTTGGGATAGACAAGGCTGAGTTGTGCGGGGCTTTGGTTGGCTGTAATAGGAGGGGCGAAAGGGAATTTTGCCGGGCATTGGTTGCCTCTGTGAGGTCGATCGTAGATTGCAAGCTAGTATTTTTCTCTCAAAGTATCTTTGGTGTTCCCGGGTTCGCAGAGAGGACTCCAGGGACATCGCTTATAGGAATAGAACACCCAGAAAAATATTTTCCAGTTTTTATTCTGATCTTGGAGAGAGCCACACACCGATCACAGCGGTGTCTCTGAAATCGTCCAACACAACCTATGAATAGAGTTATGGCTTCATTGAGATGCCTATATTTTGCGAGTGAAAAATTGGTGGACTTTTTCGCTTCTTTTTCCAGTTTCTTATGATGCTGCTGTCACAGCAGGCTCTCGACCTATCATAGTTTGTAAAAAACTGAACTCCCATGATTTATCGTAAACACTGCTTTTAGCTGGGATCATCCTTGTTGGGGTCCCCACAGAAAGAGTGGTCTCACCGCTATGGTCAACGGTGGGGGCACCCCTACTACGAACCGTGGGACAGATGGTCCCGCAGTAAGGAATCTTCCGCTCCTCCAATCTAAAGGAGAACCCCTAGGCGACAAAATTATCCTCCAGCATCTGGTGGATCCTCTGGGAAGTGATAAGTAAATCTAGGTCACCTCCCAAGTCCGGCTCAAGGCTCATTCATAGGTCTAGCGCATACTTCCCGCGACGGGCGACGCGACATCGTGCTTGGGATGAATATCGACAGAAAATCGATATGGTTCAAATGCACTGTCGCTGTCGCGCGTCGCGGCTAGTATGAACTAGGCCATAGCTGGTCGCTTCGACTAGTCGCGGCACTTCTATCATGGAAGCGATTCGTCCAGTCGAAGCGACTAGTCCGCAATTTTCCGTCACAACCTTGCGTATGTGGCGCTAAATTGCAGACGTCACAGTTCATTCGCATAAAATACGGCATGTGAAAGGAAAAAAAACGTCTATTTGTCATACATTTAGGATTATAGAGATGAGAAAATTCAATAAGGCTAGCGAGAAATCACATTTCATGCAGAGCTTTCGGCAATTACTAACGTTAGTTGAAGTTTTATGTTGCTGTACAAGCAAATTGCATCCCGTCGTCTTTTGGAGCCATGTTTTTGTTGGAAAACTGTGCAAGACTAATTTATTTAGAAGATTAAGGCACCTAACAAGGGAAGTATAAGAAGCGTAGGTCTGAACGGTAGAAATCAAATGTTATGTGAGAATGTCCACGTCTTACATAGTGGAACAGTGCTGATGACCCGCCGCGAAACATAGACCTGAAGGAGTTATAAGCTCCGAAACTTTGACGGCCATCGATCTCCTCCTAGTCTACGATTTCAAAGGCGCCGATTCCAACAGCATCGACGGCGCAGAGGAAGGGATGGCTGATGGTAGGCACTAGACCAGGGTTCGAATCCTCTCTAGAGGTGCTGTTTTGCAAATTCACGGAACTTCCATATTTTGATCAAGAATTATATCCCAAATGTCATTTTATCTTTTTGCTGCGCGATCTGGGCATACCGACGTTCAAATAGACTTGGGTACAAGGAATTCAACGATTCGCTTCCCATCAAGGAGTTCCCATTGATTTGGAGAATTTACATGATTCGGAAATATTACAACACATATTTGGAACAATTTTATCAGTCTGTGGGACGCAAAATACATAACCATATTCAGCACCAGTGGTAAATCGGCACATAATGCATGAAACATAAGCAAACTGCACAGTAGGGACAGCGAATGAACGCGATAGGCTCCTGCCAACCTATCTCCTCACAGGGGCCGAGCTCTACTGGGAATACGGGATCAGTTGGACTTTCGAAAAGACCCGGGAGGGCCAGAACGTAGCCGGCCTTGAACCACGCGCACTCTACAAGCTTTTCGAGTGATGGATGACACAAGATACGGTGTACCAGTGACACGACCTAAAAATTCGAAGTTCTGATTGTGAGGAGCGCAATAGTCATAACTGAAATCCATGTACCTTCAGAATATTGTCTCGTTTCTGGATGTCAAAAAGAAGATCGTGGACGATCACGTGCGTGTGCAATCGCTTAAGCAGCGCTTTCACATAGCTGAAAAACCCGACGTCTGCCGGCTGTACCAGGCTCGTAGCGCCAGGTGGTACCGTAAAAATCTGCAAGTTTTTCCCAGCCGGCACAAGAGCCTGTATAGCGTTCTGATTGGAAAAACCACTCCACGAGTCGAGGAGCAGAACACAACTCTTCGGCGTTTGCGGCATGAAAACATGCTCGAAAAAATCATGTGTTGTTGACGTCGTCATGATATGGGATAATCCGCTGACGACGTGAAGATTCTTCATCTTGAATACACCCTTCAATGGGAAGCGGCCGCCCGGATCTGGCAATTGAACAAAGAGCATTTCTCCGACCTTGCCTGATGCGAAAATGAGGGGCATGATGGTCAGGCTATGGGTAGTCGCAGAAGCCGACTGCACCAGCCGCACCGTCTTCTTCTCCCCTTTTTTAACTTCACATTTATGCAACACTAGAGTCTATGTCAATTTTTAGGAACGTTCGTGATGCGATGTCACTCGCTAGTTGCCCGCCCCTCTCTGCTGCACACGCGTTCTGGCGAAGCTCCTCTACGTGTTCCTACAAAACGATAATCATCTATTTGGGAGTAAATCCTTCACAGAAAGAGCTCCTAAACAGTTATGTTGTGATAAAAGATGATGCAATGAAGTATATTCTAAGAATATAGCAGCAATTTGTAGGAATATTAGCCGTTAGAGGAGCAGATTAATGTGGTACATACATAAGACATTATTAAAAAATTCTTTGAAGGACAAACATCTCGGCATCTGTAAATTTGGAACATAGCTGATTTTCTTCTATCTCTTCCGAATTAGTAGTTTTTTACTCACCGTTGTCTCTTCGTTCGGGCCGGACTGGTCGATATTGACGAAAGATGCGATTGGGATAACGTTCATTTTTGCTCTAACATTTGCAACAAATCAGCGGCAGCTCTCTCGACTGTTTCTTGATCCACAAATGACTTTTTTTGCACGAATCGAGTTATGCGACGCCCGGAGATTCCAACATGTCTCTTGAAGTTGTTCAGCCAACAGTGGGAGGCCTTGAATCCCAAAACTGGATCAGGCATTCCACGGTTAACTGCCAGAGCGAGTAACTTGTTCCAAATATGTGTTGTAATATTTTCGAATCATGTAAATTCTCCAAATCAATGGGAACTCCTTGATGGGAAGCGAATCGTTGAATTCCTTGTACCCAAGTCTATTTGAACGTCGGTATGCCCAGATCGCGCAGCAAAAAGATAAAATGACATTTGGGATATAATTCTTGATCAAAATATGGAAGTTCCGTGAATTTACAAAACAGCAACTCTGAAGAGAATTCGAACCCTGGTCTAGTGCCTACCATCAGCCATCCCTTACTCTGCGCCGTCGATGCTGTTGGAGTCGGCGCCTTTGAAATCGTAGACTAGGAGGAGATCGATGGCCGTCAAACTTTCGGAGCTTATAACTCCTTCAGGTCTATGTTTCGCGGCGGGTCATCAACACTGTTCCACTATGTAAGACGTGAACATTCTCACATGACATTTGATTTCTACCGTTCAGACCTACGCTTCTTATACTTCCCTTGTAAGGCACAAAAAATTAGGAGGGATCAGCGAAAACCGAGAATTTTTTTAAATATCTGCGGCGTTGTCCGCTATTGTCCTTATTTTTTACGCAAAACTGCGGCCGCCCGAGCGACTCGAAATCGGTGGACGAAGCGATTTGAAATCGCTTCGTCCACCGATTTCAAATCGCGGCAGCTTTGTTGGTCGTTTCGACATGAAGTCGAAGCGACCAGCTATGAATGAGCCTTCAGAAGAGCCGACCGAGGCACCCAGGAGCCTTATCTACCAGTAACACTGTTAATACCTTCGTCTAAACATGTGGATAATCCTGATATTTGGGGTCGCTCCCCCGCGTTTAGTAGGTATGAACCTGCAAAGGAGGGGCGATGCTGCCACCAAGTCCCTCCCAAAGAGGAGGGGCTGGAGGTTTCGTCACGGCTTCCACCTAAGGATGTGCTTAATTCATCGGGGCGTGGCCTAGTCTATCGGGTCGGGGTCCCCTACGTTCACCAGAAATAGTGAACAGAAACTGAGCCACAGGTTCTTCTCTCCAATAATATAAATTTGTTTTGGTCGATGAAAAGTACCAATCGAAGTTAAAAAACAGTGTTGCTTCTAAGCGTCCTACTGAGTAGAGACGGTATTTTTCATTTTTCATTGCTAGATATACTTTTAATTAGAGACTCGATGCATTAAAAGTGGTTCGGTTGAAATAGTCGAGATAAGGTGTTTCAGAAACTCAATTGTAGAAGTTTGGAAAACTGGAGATAGTCTAGGTCTTTGCCATTCGAATATTCGAATAATCGAGTCACTTCGACTGCTCGATTTTTCGAAATTTTGAAAAATCGAGTTAGTTAAAAACTGGATCATTTGAAATTTTGAGAAATCGAATTAGACGAAAACGCGATTATTCGAAAAAAATCTCGAGTCGCTGAAGTATATTGCCTACTAAGCGTGAAACGATCAGCCGCACTGACTGCTGTAGTTTGTACTGTGCTTCTCTGTGTCAAATTCCGGTCCGCAATTGCGTCTCGACACGCTTTGCGGCCTCGCGCATTCGAGTCGGAAGAGTTTCCGGCGCCGCAGCCGCCGATCTGTTGACTCTAAGTGGGTTTTAGAAACTGGAAAGTAAACAAAATTGGAGAAAACTGTATAAAAAAGCCATATCGAGTCGGCTTTGGCGCTGAAAATTCGACTGACTCCATCGCGTGCGGCCGCAGAGCGTGTCGAGACGCAACTGCAGACCGGAGTTTGGCCCAGCTAACCACAGTAAGCGACTTCTGATTAAGGTAGATTACCATACCCCGCTAAGCGCGAGATCCACTTTATCCTGAATAGGTGAAGTATAGGAGGAATTTTTTGGCAACACCTCTGTGAACGAGTTTTAAGCCCTTTCACAGCCGAGACACGTGATAAAATTTAGTCGACACGTCCGAGTTTCCACTTTTCTTCGGCTTCTTTTCCGCTTTGTTTGTCAGTTATCTTCGTGGAAACTATTTGAAGTGAGAACAAGTTTCGAAAACTCGTCCACGAACATGTGGACTATCAAATTGGGGCCATTTTTGGGCCTTTAGGACCTACACTTACCGACTTCAAAATGGAAGTCGAAGAGCGGCCACTGCGGTATGCAGTGCTCAGGATGACTGGAACCATTGCCGGCGAATTTCGGGCCGATTTCGAGCGTTTTCTATTTCACTTGATTTTAGCGTTAGGCTCTTCAGTTTATTTTCAGCTCCATATTGAACACTTCAACCAGGGCTGGGCACGCGTCCCGGTTAACCTTAGGGGGGTGCATATTAGACGTTGCAGAGAGGGCAAAGGGGGGTGCCTAAACCGAACACAAAAAAAGAACGAAGTGCATGTTCTGTCGAATTTCAGGAAAAAAAATAACACACACTATTCTTCTGATTTGTCATATCTTCTTCCCCGCTTTTTAAGTCGAACACTAAAAGAATTCAAATTATTGATAGAGATGCAGGTTGTGTTCGCAATAACTCAGAGTTGCTGTCAAAGTTTGTTTCGATGAAGGATTAAACACTACTCTGTTATCTTGTAGCAAGTAAAGATTGATTTTGTGCCATGTTTCTTTGGTGCAACGATCATTGGTTACGCGGGTGGCTACCGATTCGAGGCAAAGATATAATACAAAGACAACGCCCAGGAAAACTATCATTCAAGTTCAGAAAAAGATTAGCGAACTGATGTATAGCCTAGGTCACTCGTTTCGAGCCGGTCGAAGCAAGGCTTATCGGGATTGTCATGTTAAAATCTTCTTATCACTGTTATACTTTGCCATGACCCTAGTTTTATCTACCTTGAATGCCGCAATCACCCATAGACTAGGCTAGCCGTGAGAAATGGTGTCTGTCCGCAGCTACACAACGCGCACTGGACGCGCACACAACATTAATTAAAAAATGCATTTTATTACAGAACGGGGCGGAGAAAATGATTGAAACTGAAGTAAATGGAAGAAGGCAGAAATAGGATACTTTCAATGTATCCATTATAGAAATTTAATGTAAACAAACTAAGTTGGTGCGGAGTGAATTTTTTGGACGTGCTAAGGTTCATTCAAATGAACCTAGTTGATTAAAAGCACCCATAAACATAAGAGCTAAGAGCATCGCGAGAAAGAGGAGAATCTGGCAAACATTTTAGTAGCAATAGGTTTGATATTCAATGTGATTTAAGGACCTTAAAACTCGTCCCGGTTTTGTCCAGGTTTTGTCCCGGTTCTCGGGGTAAAACCGGGACGAGCTTTAAGGTCCTAAAATCACATTAAAAACCGGTTCCATTAATGCTAAAATGTTTGCCAGATTCTCCTCTTTCTAACAATATCCTTTGCTCTCAGTTTAATGTTAGTATTGATCAACTAGGTTCGTTTGAATGAACCTTGTCACGGCTAAATATTTACACCCTCTCTAACTTTGTTTATTTACATTAAATTTCTAAAATGGGTACATCCAGAATAGAGTACCTTTACCATCTTCCATTTCCTTCAGTTTCAATCGTTTTCTCCTCCCCGTTCTGTAATAAAATACATTTTTTATTAATACTGTGTGCGCGTCAGTTCCCGTGTGCGCTGTGTAGCTGCGTACAAACACCGTTTCGCACGACAAGCCGATTTTTAAGGGATTGCGGCATTCTAGGAGGGTAAAACTCGGGTTTTCTACTCCCTACGAATCACATGAATCCTAACATTGTTCCACAACACAAAATAGTTCTGATTTCCACATCAGAACAATCAAACACAGATTAACTAATCGTTCATAGGTTTATGAAAACATTCGACAGGAAACATTAATTATCGCAGTAGTAGTAGTTTTGTTGCTGGTAATTGTTCAATTGTTTTGTTTTAAAAAATGTTTTATCTTTTGTCATAACTTATCGTCTTACTAACAAATTTTCCTCATGGGGTTGTTTTGAAGTTCAGAAATTACACTACCTTTTTTGTTGCCATTCTCGGAATATTCTCTACTCAGTGCTTTTTTATATTTTTGTTCATCAAAATCAGGAAGTCAAGATCATGGCTGCCCAACTATTCGGAAAACTGCCGATTTCGATTTCCCATGAGGGGGTGCCTAAAAATTACCGAGCTAAAGGGGGTGCATATTCAGATTCGCCATGCCGGGACGTGTGCCCAGCCCTGACTTCAACACTTTACAATGGGCGAATCATTGGCGATTGCATAATGATATGCTCCGCCGGCAGCTGGTTGTCATGGACCACTGGCTAGAGGTCTGCTTGCCAAATTATGCTCCGCAAGCGGGTCGAATAACATTCATCCGCCATTGGCCCGAAATCGGCCCGGCGGGGAGGGTCGAGCACACCGTTGCCTGCACCTCGACGGAGCTGCGTGCCCCCTTGGCACAAAACTTTAAATCTCATCGGTCAACGCTAGCAGTGGGATGGTTATCCCCATCTACGGTGAGAAAGCAGAGACGAAACGGAAATTTTTTGGGGTTTTCGAAGGTCCTCTATCGATTGAATCCACTTCCACAGTTTTTTATTGATTTTTTCGAGGAAATCAATAAAATCTATAATTCCAGAAAATCGATAAAATTTCACGGCTGCGAGTTAAATTAATAGAGGGCCCTCAAAAGCTCATAAATGTCAAGTTTGACCGCTGATTTTTTTCGATAAAGTGAGATATCATCGCACTTACAGCGTTAACCGATGAGAATCAGAGGTTTGTCTCTGTGACTGAATTTTTTTTGGTGAAAATTTCCCAACTTTGGTGACGTATATATTATTTTTGCATTTTATTGTCATCGACACTATGAATTGACACAACACACTCCTAACCCCACTTACGATCCTCACGTAGCATCAGGCCCATGCCACAGTCAGTCGATCGGCCGAAAAATCTGTCCGTTTCGGCAGGGCTGAGAATGACTGTGCCGTCGGTGGCCAGCCCGGCCGATGCGCATGTAATAAATACACTGCTCGCTTAGATCGAAAATTTTCCCGATGTGGCCCGATTGAGCCCGCATTGTCCGTCCCGGTCCAGCTGTGGCCGTCTCGGCTGATACGTATACAATGCATTGTTTGCTGGGGTGGGAAATAACCCCGTTGTGGCCGCACTGAGCACACCGTAGTGCGCTTGAATCCGCCTGCATAATCGATTGATATGCAGCCGACACGCGACGGGCGGCGCAGGACGGCACAGGATCACTATGGGCGGCAGAGAACGGCTCAGTCCAGCTTTCGACGGGCAATGACGGGGGCCTGTGTTGGACCCCTTTTTGGAACACCAGAAATCTTTGATTTTTTCTGCAAAGTATTTTCACGTTCCCCCCTCCTCCAAATGCACAACTTCTCGAAAACTCTAGCTCCCACCCAAAATGGTTACTCGGGGTTGACGTGCATACCAAGGGACAAAAGTCGGTGGCTGCTCGTGTCTCGTGTGTTTTGCGCCCGCTATCAGCCCGACATGCTCATCACTGCCCGCCATCCACCCGACCGCGATCAGCCCGCGCAACTCGCGAACGCTGTTGGTCCGCCCGGGGCAATTTGACCTCTCACCGCACTTTGTCGGGATCTCTCTCGTAAATCGATGCGGTCCGTAGGTTGGCAAACCCCGGGAGAACAGCGGAAGGAGCAGCATTCCAGGTTCAGAAAATGAAACACTAAGAAATTTCGTGTTTATGAACAACCTTTTGATCCCTAAGTTTTTCTTGGAAATTCATTTGGTCTTTGAAAGGTGTTTTTCCATGCTGTTACAAATCTTTTTGTCTTTTTTTTCTTTTTCATTTACGTTCCGCGTTGGAGATTTTCTCTGACATCAACGAAAACACTTACCTAAGCTCTGGAGTGCACGTGGGATTTAGGAGATTCCACAGCTATGAAAGGGTAAATCCTTATCAAGAGGAAATAGGATAAAAATGATTTATCGCATTATTAAGGAATCCGACAGTAGCTGATGGATTGTTTGCCAGAGAAGCGGATTCAAGCACAGCGTCATACGAAAGTGAGCGTCGTTTGGAAGCAGTGGTAAGGGTGGTAATGTTAAAATTTTGGTACTAATGCAGGAGTGTTGACATCATAAGCAGAGTTGATGGATTATAGTCGTGACGCAGCAACCATATAGGCTTTTCGCCAAATTTAGTCCTGCGAATGAACCGGACGCGATCACGGGTTTAGATCGTGAGCGACGATCTACCGTCGCGGCCCCAATCGTTCACTCGATTAATTTTGGCGATGGGCCTATACCTGTAGCTATGACTACTGTATTAGGGCCCGAATAGAGTCCCGCCGTTGAAAAGCGCGGTAACGTGCAATGGAGTAGTATCGATCAGGACGCGCCGCACGATCGATACTCCTCCATTGCACGTTGCCGCGCTTTTCAGCGGCGGGACTCTATTCGGACCCTCAGTGCCGATAAGATTTTTAGACCATTCAACAGTGTTGGAGTCCTATTTTCAGACGGCAGCTGCTGGCGGTGGACCAGCGCATCCGCTCACACAAGTAGCTTCGTTAGTTAAAGGGAACACGGAAAGTTTGACGACTGCCTCAGTTCTGTCCACAACACTCCGTTTGACGACTAGGGTAACCCCAAGCTCAGGTGAGGTTTAGGTTTTTTTTCTGATGTTGCGTAGGAAATATGACATGATTCCGCTGCCTTCTCACACAGTCCAGCCGGAGAGAAGTGGCCACTTGGAGCCTCTCCGGGCGGCTTGCAGGCTACAGAGAGTTTGCCGGGCTGGTGGCGGGCATATCTGATGTTTTTACGTCGGATCGAGAGCAACCAGGGCAGTATTAGCCTCCAATCCCCGATCGTCTCCGGCCAACAGCGAACATAACACGGTTGAATATCATTAGGCTAACCAGTAATCCATGTTACTGCATAAATGTGGCATACACGCTCGTAAACGTGATTGAGATAACTGCGGAAAGAGAATGATGTGGCTCAGATTACAACGCCTACGGATTTTAAAGCTTCAAAAACAGCCTAAAATGCCGTTACAGGAGTAGCACATTTGGCCCCGCCCGTATATTCACGCCTCCTGTATTTGCCCTTTTCCTCCAACGCAGGGTTGCTGGGTTATCTTCGCCATCAGTGACGTGTGAGGTTCACTTGTTAGGCCATCTACCAACAGTACCGACGGTGAAGATGACCCAGCAACCTTGCGTTGCAGGAAAAAGGCAAATACAGGGGGCGTGAAAATACGGGCGGGGCCAAACTGGCTACTCCTCCTGTAACGACAATGTGGGTCGTTTTTGATGCTTCAAAATCCGTAGGCGTTCTAATCTAAACCATACCATTCTAATTCCGTAGTTATCTCAGTTACGTTTACTAGCGTGAATGCTGCCCTTAGGGGACAGTTTTGGGGATACTCATCTGTGTAAAGTCCCGGATTCGAAACATTTTTTGTGTGATGTGTGAAGACAATCTATCAAGGACTTTGTGCAAAGATGAGACAGCCACTCGAAACCTATAGCGACCAGACTGGGTCAAAAAAGCACTGCTCAGAACTCAACGGCATATTGATCGTGTGCACTATACTTGTTATCCGAAGGTAATTCCTCGGATAATAGATCGATTCGGATAATGCCATTTTAAAATTACCGGATATTGGTTCTGATTCAGATAATGCGTTTTTTTAATTTTCGGATTCTGGATCGATTCAGACACACACACACACACACACACACACACACACACACACACACACACACACACACACACACACACACACACACACACACACACACACACACACACACACACACACACACACACACACACACACACACACACACACACACACACACACACACACACACACACACACACACACACACACACACACACACACACACACACACACACACACGCACACACGCACACACGCACACGCACACACGCACACACACACGCACACGCACACGCACACGCACACGCACACACGCACACACACACACAAACAGAAGTGAGTCAAGTAGTTGATATAAAAAATGGATCGGTTTACTACATTCAACCTAAAATGAACCGTTTTCATCCGATTTATCCGATTTTTACCCGATTTTATCCGGTTTTATCTGGTTTTATCCGATTTTGTTCCGATTTTATCCGATTTTACGAAAACTTTATCCGTTTTATCTGGTTTTTATCCGATTTTTATATGACTTTATCCAAATTTTTACCCTTCGGATAATGGTTCGATTCAGATAATGCCGATTTTAAATTTCCCGGTTATTGGTTCGATTCAGATAATGCGTGTTTTCAAATTTTCGGATATCGGATTATCCGAATCTCGGATATCCGGTCGGATATCCGAAATGGAGTGATTCGGATACTAAGTATAGTGTGCACAGAAAGAGAGGAACCTCTTGCCCAGTTTGACTGGCTAAATGCGGCGCACGCTGCGAAAACCCGCCGCGTTTCATTTTCTGGAGCGTGTCCTCTGAGAGTTTTGGCTGGAAAATAGCCCACCAGGCTACGCAGCTGCTCCTGGTGAGCTATTTCTCGGCTTTTCACGGAACGAACAAGAAGAAGCCGAGAAATAGCCGTGATATAACCGAAAAATACTCAGAAGTAAACAAAATTAACCAAGACGCAACCGTCGCCGGCTCGCCGAGCCACCATCTGGGGCCGCCGGCGCTTGGGTGGGGCCTATAGAGGCTGAACGAGGTCCAAGTACCTTAAGCTTGGGTAATTGAACCGACGGAGGTGCTGACATCTGAATCATGCCTCTGGAATGCTCAGTATATCCACCGGGAAAGCATTATTTCTGGGCTATTTCGCGGCGTGCTTTATTTGGCGGGTATTACGCAGCTAGCAGGCATTTTGAGGCTATTTCTCGGCTAAAACTCTCAGAGACGCCCGTCGCTGTTAGCCAGTCGAACTGGCTCCCAGGCTCTTCCCTTTCTCTGCCTCTGATCAAGAAGCCAACTTCAAGAAGATGAAGAAAAAATAAATAAACAAGCGGGCTACGGGCTTAGGCCTATTTTAGAGTTCCGTCGCAGCTCGGCGCGATTAGGCGTTATCTGTGGGTATCGATTGATAACCCACCAGGCATCGCTCGTAGCGACGAATAGCGCTGGGTGATGCAACATCGATTACATTCGGCGACGAGGGCAACCGACGCGGAGTGAAGGACGACGAGGGAGGCACCGCAGAGTGTTCTGATGCGGCAACGAACCTGCGTCACTGCCAGCGAGCAGCGACCGGCACAGCGACGATAGTGTTCAGAAACATTTTTGTCGTCGTGTCAAGGCTGACGCTCGGCGACCACTCGCCGGTCGGTGCAACTCTGCAGACCCCTTTAAGGGGTCTGCAGAGTCCAAGTTGTGGCGTTGCTCGCAGCGACGAGCAACGCTGGGTGATGCAATATCGATCACTTTCAGCGACGGGGGCGACCGACGCGGCGTAAAGGGCGACGAGGGGGCACCTCAGAGTGTATTGACGGAGCGACGGCCCTGCATCACTGCCAGCGAGCGGCAACCGACGCCACGACGATAATGTTTCGAAACATTTTTGTCGCCGTGTCAAGGCTGACGCTCGGCGACCACTCGCCGGTCTCTGCAACTCTGCAGACCCCTTTACAGAAACGCACTCTGCCGCGCCGCTTGCCGGCGTTAGTGTGAACTTTCCGTTCGACGACGGATGGTTTGCCAACCGCGGCAGCTTAGACGCATTAATCATTGATCGGTAGATCAACGTGGAGGCGATGTGTTGTTGCCGGTTCTTCTTCATTCCACGTATGTGTATGTCTGGAAGCTGAAAACCTTTGCCTTCGATCCCTTTGGCAGCAATGCAGATACATATCACTCCAAGTATGGAAGCCAGTGTTCCCGAGAAACAATATTTCGGTTCGTACTGGAAATCGCAAAGTCCGAAGTTCATTGCAATGGCAATGCCGAAGAAAACGGCCGACAACGTGCCTCAAATAGCGCCATATGGCCCCAAAACCTGAATGTGGCATGCCCCGCCCCGCCCGCTTGCTCAAAAGCAATCGAGGAAGTGGGCGGGGCGGGCACGCCCAGTCGAGTTCGTGAGCCGTATTATGTTATTTATGGCCTGTTTCAAGTCGTTTTCTCTATATTATTATCGCAATGGAGGCCGGCCCTTCCGATTTTAGGTGAGCACTCGAAGGCTTTTTTTATCGTGAACACTGTCTGTAGGATAGTCAAAATTGAACGGTAAGCGAGCCATTGTAGGACTAGTTTCCATGCTGAGACAGTTACGACAGGTTGGTCTTGGGTTATTGGCGAGCCCGAAAATGCCTGACGGGAAGATGAGACTGGACTGACCCTGGCTCAATCAACGACCTAATCGGCTTCTAATTTGGAGATCTTCATGCTTACCACTGGATACTATCATATATCTGCGTCTGCCGAAATCTATCCGTCGGTTTTGATGAAGACCACGATCAGCTCCGCACATTCTCCATTGACTGCAGTTAGTGGAGAATGCGATCAAGCTGAAACGGCAATGTTTGCTCTCCGGTCCGACATGGGTTCACTTTGGATTGGCCCGGCGAGCCTTCTTTCGCCCGCTACTCTGAGAGAAATCGCCGCGGCGGTACTACCGCGGAGCCTCGGCGGCACAAACGCGGAACCGTTGTTGCGGCAGAGCCGCTTCGGCTCTGCGATAGTGCCGCAACGGCTCCGCGAGAGTATCTGATATGAAGTTATCTACGAATTATATGACAACTAGGGGGGGGGGCTAAGAACAAAAATACGCATCTGCGGTTGTTGCGCCCTCTGACTGATAAAGTTATAGGTTACCACCACTTATGCGCCCAAGTAGAAACGGAGCGTACCTAAAACTTGGGTAATATAACCGGCGAAAATTTCATTTTACCACACAGGACAGTACATCGTACTCCACGCGGGTTCGCTGCTGCATCCTCGTGGAGCCGCCGCGATTCTAACGCGGAGCCGCTGCGGTACTAACGCGGAACTATCGCGGCACAGTCGAGGGTCGCGGTACTTTCCCGGCACTGACGCGGCGAATTTCCTCAGACTACTCTCCCGTCAATCTGACCGCCCGGAGGGGCTAAGACGGTCCTCGGTCAGCACCGCATTACTGTCCGAGCCCTTCACTTTGCGACTACTCCTGAATTAGTATCAGCAGACACTTTTGAATCTGAATCTCCTTAATAAAGTCGTTCCAGTGATTGGATCACCGAATCTAGACAACTCCGCATCTACGATACATGCCATCGAGCCAGTAAAGCAAGAATAAGGGTGGGCAGTCGACAGGATCATCGAATTTTGTTGAGCCCTGCTAAAATAGATATTGTGAGAATTTTTGAGTTTATTGTGTGTACAGAATATAATGAATGGTTCGAGATGGATTTGGCGTCGAAGTCACCTCTGATACTGTTCGTAATGCACAAACGCGGGATATTTGGTGATCGCAATCAGAGCAGGGAGGTTGTTCGCACAGCTGTGTTCACATTTCGCACCTTCTAACAAGGGAAGTAAGTGTACGAAGCGTAGGTCGGATCTGCCAAAACGGCTAGTATCGTTAATATCTCTTGTGGCTCAATAGTATAAATGCGCAATATCCCGCCCCGAGCTGCAGATTCAAAAAAGTTATGAGCATTTTCAGGCCTCGCGGAAAGGCATCAGAAAGGGCAAAGGTATCTCGGGTTCAGCTCACAAGTTGTATGTAGGGGTGACCTAGGGTGGTGAACACGAATCTGGAGTCCATTTGTCAACTTCTGGTTACGGCAGGGAACATGTCATTTGGGGAAAAAAACCCACCTTAGTATTTTGAGAATCGACAAGCGGACGTTAAATTCGTATTCTCCACCCCGAATAACCCCGCATACAAATTTTGAGTAAAATCTAAGATTTTGACCAAAATACCGTATACTCACCGTAATCTGCAAAAAATCGATAAACGGGCTCCAGATTCGTGTTTAGCACTCCAAATAACCCTCAGCAAACGATTTTGAGACATATCTATCGTAGGAATCAGCAAATCTAACATATATAACAACATAGACAACATAATATATAACAAGATAGTCGGTCGGTGATGTCGAAAATGTTCAGGCCGCTCTTGAAAGGATACTGAACTGGTCTAAAGTTTGGGATTTACCACTCGCACCTGAAGAAACGGTTCACATGAGAATGGGAGACTCCAGTATTCCGGTCACTTACGAGCTTGATGGCCACTCGTTAACAACTGTTTCCAATGTTAAGGATTTAGGCTTTCAGTACGACAATGAGCTTGATTTCTCAACTCATTATCATGCAATCTGTAGTAAAGCCTCAGTACGCACATTTCATATTTTCAAAGCCTTGTCAACTTGTGACAAAAGCGTCTTAGCGCGTGCGTATCAGGTGTACGTTAGGCCAATAGTAGAATCGGGAACTTCAGTATTTTGCCCGTACAAAAAGAGAGACATCCAACTGTTGGAAAGAGTACAAGAAAATTCTACTCGTAAAGTTTTCTTGAGACTCAATGGATTCTCCCATGCTAGGGTTCCTGGTCCCTCAAGGAGGAATCAAGAACTGACGTTACACTCGCTCGAGTCTCGGCGTAAGCGAAACGACATGTGTATGATCTTTAAAATCTTAAGCGGGATATTGAGAATTGACAAATCGAAGTTCTATAGATTCAACGCCTCTAGGACACGTGGAAATTCAGAGAAAATTTCTTTTGGGATTTCCAGAACCAACCTCCGATTGAACAGTTTCACATGCAGAGCTGGCTCTGCTTTCGCCTCTTTGAAATTGAACTTTTTTGATCTTTAAAATCTTAAGTGGGATATTGAGAATTGACAAATCGAAGTTCTATAGACTCAACGCCTCTAGGACACGTGGAAATTCAGAGAAACTTTCTTTTGGGATTCCCAGAACCAACCTCCGATTGAACAGTTTCACATGCAGAGCTGGCTCTGCTTTCGCCTCTTTGAAATTGAGCTTTTTGAGTGTGCCCCGTTCTTTTCCATCTTTTGAACGCAAAGTTTCGAGTATTTTTCTTGCGTGGTAATGTTTCATTTTGCCTTTCGTCTATGTATATTCTGCCCTATTTTCCATGTCTACCTTATGTAGCGTATTAAATAAATAAATAAAATCTCGAAACAGGCGTTTTTCACTCAGAATTTTCCCCGGTTGGGCAGCTTCGAACGAAATTAGTCGAAAACTCTGGAAAATCGACTAATGAACCACATATTCGTGATCAGCGCCGAAAAAAAAACCCTGGGGGAATTTTAAGTCAAATCTGGATAATTTTTCTAAAACGCTTCCAGAGCCCTTTAATCGGTATAAATAAACGCCCAAGTGAAAATCCATAAGGCCTCTTTCAGAGTTCGATCGCAGCGCGACGCGATGGGATGATAATCACGAGCATCGATCGAGATCGCGTCGCACGTCGATCTGCATTCAAAACATGCCATCGCGGCGTTCTGCGATTCACTCTAAAAGAGGCTCAAAACGCTGTCAGTCTGTGGACAAAGTATGGAAAATGTGCCTTCACCCAAATTTCGCTCAGAGGTGTAGTTTGGGCGCTGAACACGTTTGTGAGGTCCGTTTCCGGGTTATCCGAAGACTAATGCGTTTTTTGGAAGGTATAAAAAGTACAAAGAACGACCTTTTAAAGCTTGTAACTTCTTGGAGCCGGCAGCTCGGGGCGGAATACTGCGCAGCTTTACTATTGAGCCACAAGAGATACTAACGATACTAGTCGTTTGGCAGACCCGACCTACGCTTTGTATACTTTCCTTGTGAGGCCTCAGCTTGACTGGATTTAATGCCGATATGTGCTTACCAGATCATACCCGTTAACGGGTGATTGCGGTTGTGGCTACACAGTTCATTTCTGGATAGCTGAGAAATGCAGTGCGGGGTGTCGGTGGTGTAATGGTGGCACTCTCGCCCGGAAAGCGTGCAATGCAGGTTCGAGTCCTGCCTAACATCAGAGTTTTGCCTTCAACTCGGCCACCTTGTGATATCTTGCGTTCGCATTACTTTTGGAAAACTACTTTGATGCTTTTAAAAAAATCCCAATACTGACTAGCCATAACTCGTAGTAAAACGAAAATTAAGCCGAGACTAGGGAGTACAAATAAGGTTTATTCATCAATTTCGTTAGCAACAAAACTGCTAATAGTTACATGACATCAAAAATATTCACATATCACTGCAGCAAGACATGAGCAAGCACACTGAAAATGGTTAAAAAGGCTTCTGAAGATGACGACAGAAGTTTTAGATGTACACATTCCGGTGCAGCCTAAGCCAATTTCGAAGCCTGACCGCAGAACTGCTTGAGTTTCGACTACTCAGACAGTAACACCGGTCGGACCGACGCCACAAAAATGCCCCTCCGGGCTGACCCCGGGAGTACGGGGATGGGGGGGGGGGCGAATGGCTGTAAGAAAAGTGCTCGCCGGACTGATCGCGGACAAATGCCGACCTCGCCGGTCGCATCGGCGGCAGCATGACAGCATTGCCTCCATGCCTGGTTGGCGATCGGATCGCGGGGTGGGTGTTGTTCGGCCCGCTATGCGCCTGCGATCTGACCGGTATATACATATGTCTGAGTAAACGCGTCATTACGGGTATGAAACAGCAGGTCGACCGCGCGCATGAAGCCTGGCCATCGATTGGGCCGTGACCTAAAGCGGTCAGTTCGCGGGACCATGCATGTGCGCAATAAATATAAGTATGAAAATCGAGGTGTTGGGTCAAACAAAAAATATTCCTGTTGTCTGAAAATTCAACGCAGAAAGCGAAAAAGCGCGCTAGTGCGGTTATAGGAATGCTGAATGCTGAAAAGTGTTGACAGTATTGGTTGGCTCTTTCTGAGCCGTGTAAAGTGTGTCCGAATGAAACTGTGTGCTCACGCATTCGGCGTGCCTGCCGAGCTGCCGTTATGAAGAAATATATGAAGAAATAAAAAGTCCGCTGAGCCTTCCTACGGCTGCAAACAGCTGTCTGGTATGGTACTCATTTATCTCCTAGCACCTCTGCTAATTGATTTAGAGCTCTGGATACACCTCCGCGATGGCCGCTCGACACGCACGACGACCGCGTAGGCGGATCAATCTTCATGGATCGATCTTATTTCCGCGTTCCGTAGCGCTCTTTGAAGTTTTCGGAATGCGGAACGCGGACGGCTAAAAACGGGAGAAACTGAGGGTTTCAAACTGTGAGTCACAGAATCTCGCGCATCCCATATCCGGGCCAACAGTGAGCGGGCCGATGGCGAAATTCGCTCCTACAATTGCCCATGCCGCCAGGTTTTCCCATTGTCTCAGGTGTTATACTATACATATTATATTTACAAGCAATGGACAATGTGCCTCGTAAATAGAAACTAAATAGGCGAGTTATGTACTATTAGGTTGAATTAGAAGTATCTGCATTTTTTCCTATTTATTTGGTTTCTTGATCTTCTACATAAACTGTACTCGTAAAGGCTTCCGCGCTGCGTAGCTCACATCTGTCGATTTCACTAGTTCGATGGACCTACCACCACGTTGCAATCTGTCACACATGGGATATTCTCAATAAATTTTTTACACGAGATTTTTAATAATTCTCTAGATTTTTTTTGCAAAGGCTGTAACAACATCGGTGCTGTAGGTTTCGAAGACTTTTCGAAGTTGAAAAAAAAACACGGAAAGTTCCTGATTGACCAAACAGTTCACAAATCTATAAGTGCTACAGTCGAGATCAACAACGGAGACAGCTGAAGGGCGCGACCAAGCTGAGCGTGCGGTCTTGAGGAATCGCGGCAGGTTTTCGCCGCATCTCAGGCAGACGACATCTGAAAATGGCAAATTATCGAAGTTAATGGGTACTATATACATAGAATCCACACAGAATTGTTTGTCGGCTTTCTGCATTTTGTCGAAGGCATGCGTACACATAGAGACGCAGACTGCAAGAAAAGTTGAGACTGCCTACAGCAGGCATGATTCTATGGAGACGCAGAGCGCGGGATAACCCTCTCTATCCTCCGACACTTGGAATTTGTAATGACATTCTGATCTACTGAATCAATAATTGAAGGCAGTGACAAGCATGGAAATAAGGCACGGGAAATTTATGGCGCTTTCATCAGGGTAATCGAAATAGTCTGGGCTGCACACTTCTTTGAGGTGGTCGTTGAGCGTGTGGGTGTCAGCCGTGAACATTGATCGATCGCCACCCGATTCCAACTCACCATTCGCTCAAATCGCCATGTCATTATCAGACGTTCTTGAGCGGTCAAAGGATGCCATGTCATTATCAGACGTTCTTGAGCGGTCAAAGGATGCATGAACTTTGTCTTGTTGATCGGATACACAGAATGGAAGGCGCCTGGGAGCAGTGCGGCTGGTGCATGCGACGCCCGTGGCGGAAGCCGCTGCGCTCACGTAGTCGCTGGATCACCGCGCACTGAAAATTCAGCCAGCAGAACTGCTCCAAGGCTCCTCCCTTTCTTTACATTCAATCAAAAAACCATAGACTTTGGAGCGAGTCTGAAATGCTGGAAAGTCGAGTATCATCAGTAGGGCATGGTCGTGATTCTCGCCTATGGGATTCGCCAAAGCTTAGGTCAACCGTTTTTCATGTGCTGTTCCGGAACTAACATTTTTTTAAACTGTTTTTCCGTACATTGTCTGATTTTCTGATTTGAAATAGGCTTTCTTAGTCTTTTCTTTCCTTTAATTGAAATCGTGACTGTTCTTGTAAAGTTAGGTGAAACTTGATAAACCCAACCTGTATTTGTTCTAACTTTGAAAAAATAAATTACAAAGAAATAGCCACTGATAAAAAGTTTTCGTAAGATTTGCAATGAGAATTTTTTCCAGTCTTCTGAAGACACCAGTTTTGAGGCTACTGTGAGATAATAAAACCAGGGAGCAGGATGGATATTCAGTGAAAAACATTTGGGATTAGCTGCTTGCCGATTGCATGCAATCTAATACAAAAAAAGTACGCAACGCGACCGCACACCTTCCCCAGCAGTTTGGAGTCCCTCCAGAAATCAGCCTTATCAAACATGAAAAGGTAGGCTTGAGGGCTGTGTTCACAATAGGTTTCTATTTCAATATCTCCACGGTTTACGGAAGGTTTGGTGCCCTATATAGCAAGGCATGCTTGAAGGCAGTGTCCACGATAAACTTCGTCTTCAGTTTTTCACCGAAAATCGAAAGGCCGGGGTCTGATTGGAGCAGTAGGGGTGAAAGAACGAGCAAAAACGAGCCCAAGAGAGCTTTGATCGGCTCCGAGATCCACTCGCGCTAGCCCCTTCCGCTCGCGGTCGAGTTTTCCGAGGAACAGTTTGGTCCGCCTTTCATTAGCATTTGAGCGCGAGCGCGGCTGAGTTTTAGCATTGGGGCGCATTTGTGCATGCTGTCTAGTTCAGGTCCACGCCCGCGCAACACATCCACCGTCGAAATGTGGCTTTCGAAACGAAGAGCTGATTTTTGGATGTTTCGCAGCGTTTTTTCTTGATCTTTTCTACACTGACGAATTAGTCAGATTCTAAACCTTCGTTCTCTGGTGAAAACTCGAAAACGATTTTTATTGGCAGGGTGGACACTGCCTTTGAAACGGACGCGAAAGACGCGTTTTTGAGCGAAAATAGGCCCTCCTTTGTTTACGTTGATCTTTGAGCGTGTAGGAATTGACCGCTAGAAGGGTGATACCTATCAGTGCACTGAAGCGATCATTTCACTTATCAGCACTTCCTTGACTTGATCATTCCTCTAATCTGAGTCTATATTTGTTCAACCCGAGGGGGCGGATCTGGGGCACCAGGCGTGTGTGGGGCACCAAAACGCTTGTTTGCAGCGGTTATTTTGCCGCTCCTGGCTCGTTTTCTACCGTTCTTTCGACATTGAGAGCCCAGGATCCTTTTCGCCTATCATTTCACTGTAAAAAGTCAACGAAGATGATCATCTTGAAAGCTGACTTTGAGCAGCAGAATACAGAAAGTGAACTTGATAGGATACCTTAGCATTCCGCCAAAGAGATTTTTTGTCATGCTGTTCCAGTACAATGATAGTTAGCCAAGGCTAATATTCCACTTAGATGAAGCTCGTTCGAATGAGACTGTCTGCCCACGCGGCCTGCGTGCGTGTCGTGCGATCGTCGCCAAGGCATTCTTCGGACATGAAACTCGATCAGTAGGAGTTTAAGACGCAACGCGAATAATATTTCAGTCAGCCGATTGCAGTTGTGGTGAGGCTTATCGGAAAAATGCTTTTGCAATGGCCGCTTCACACGCACGCAGACGGCGCGGGCGGATGGTCTCGTTCGGACGGACTTTATAGTCGCACTTTTTTATGGTCTGATGAAGTCATGACTGTCAGGACGATGCTAAAGTCTCGAAGAGGTCTCAATTCCATAGTTGGTTTGTAAGCTGAGATCTATAGTTCAGTTCCGCAATCGCGTTCAGTCCTCATTATCAAAATCGTAGAAGCGAAGCGGTTGTTTTCAGAAAATTCAACTAGAATCATTCTCAAAACAACCGTTTCGCTTCTACGATTGTGATAATGAGACTTTGCGGACTGAACGCGATTGCGGAACTAGATCATTCATATGGGAATAGGTTTGGAGGCACTGAACATCATTGGTGGTCTGCAAGATAGTTACAATGAAAGTGATGTGATAGGAAGTAAACATTATGGGTGGCCTCCAGTGTTTGAACTTAGGAACGTCACGAAGAGAAGGGTAAAGCTTCTAAGTGACCAATAAGTTGTCAACTACGAAAAGTCAATAAAGAACAAACAGAATAGGTGGTCCGCGTAATATCCACTCTGGAAAAGGTTAGAGTGTCTGAACATCTTGGATGGTCCCTAGAATATCAGTTACGGAGTTCGAGCCTAAAGGGAGTTCAGTTTTAGGGTGGTTCCTGGGGTTTGGTTCATGATCATTCAAGTGGCTTTATCGTTGGCTAATCCGATCCCTGGGTTATCAGAAGATCAGTAAACTTCTTGAGTGGTATATGAGAAACTGACTCTGAGAATGGATCAATAATCACTGAGCCTCATTGGTGGTCCGCAAGATATCTACAATAAAAATGGTATGATGAGAAGTAAACTTCATGTACATATGGTCTTCAGAATATCAACTATCGAAGCTGCCGTGGAAAGAGTCAAACCTAATAGGTGGCCCATAGGTTATCAACTACGGAAACGAAGAAAATAAAGAGCAAACACGATGGGTGGTCTGCGCAATATTCGCTTTAAAAAAAAGTTAGAGTGCTTTAACTTCATTGATGAACTACGGAAACAGAGCTGATGATGAGTAAACATCACGGGTGGTTGCTAGGGTACCAACTATGCGAACGGTTTCCAGGTAAGTAACTAAACTTCAAGGGTGGTCCTAAAAAACTCACTATGGGAATGAGAATGAATCACTGAGCTTCAATAGCTGTCCGCAACATACACACAATGCAAGGGGCATGATGAGATGTAAACTTCATGAATCTTCGTGTCAGTATAACAACTGCGAAAGCGGCATCGGAAAGAAGTTAAACGCAGTGTTTACGATGATTTTGTTCCTCGAGTTTTTCACATGAAACAATGCGTTCGACTCCCAGTGTTACCAAAATTACGAAGAATCGGCGAGAAACGCCCTGAAACGTCGTATTTCAATGGAATTATTCTCTAACATGGACTAGTTGTCCGGTTGGATGAACATGTTCATGGTGGTCGTCACCGGTGAAAAATTGGATCAATCGAAAATAGAAGAATATTGTATGCAAAACAGGATTAGTTAGGGCCCTAAGGAAAGGACGGAGCATTAAAGAGTAGAGAAATGCAAATAACTGGTCCACAAAAGATTTCATTGTCACAACAAACACTTCCTCTTATACTTAAAGTCACTGTTCGCGATAAACATCGCTTTTCTGTTTTTTTGCCTATCTTGAAAGCGGTCCCATTCTGATTCCATTGATGCTTCTGGAATCGTACAAGACCTTCTGGGAATGGAGTTATGGTACCTCGAAAATTGAGCTAGGGAAAATGGTGGACGAGTTGTCCGAGGCTTCTAACTCCCGTCTTTTGCAGCCAATGTGAGCAAGCTGACTTGAGTAAAGAGAGAAGTTGAGGATGAAGGGAAGAACGGGGCTTTTGATCGGAAACCATCGCTCAACTCCCGATTTCGAGTGTTCCTTTGTTTACGTCGAGGGGCGGGAAGAGGCGGGACTTGCCCACAATGGCGGGGTTTTCCCACTTTTCTAAGCCGTTTTGCGGCTCCTGGGTAGCTTTTCGTCCCGTTGTTTCGACGCTGTTCTGCTTCTGAGAGCCACGAGAAGCGTTTGTCATGGAAAATTCGAGAATGAAGTTTATCGCGAACAGCGCCTTTAAGAGGCGGGGTGATACATGAGGATTTCGTGCACTTCTGGTGCGTTTTGCTCAATTTCTACGTCATTTTAGTTCTACCCGGGGACCACTTGATCAATTTAGCGAGTAATCTCAAAATTGAAGATTATCGTGAACACTGCCTTTAAAGGCAGTGTTCACGATGAATACCGCACTCGAGTTCGACCCAAAAACGGGATCGTTTGGTCGTGAGGTAACTAATAGTGAAGAAACAGGGAAGAAAAACGTCCAGAGTAAGTCAAAATAACGGTTTCTAATCTCAGGGCGTGACGAGAATCATGGACCCTGCTGATTTCGGCAAGCGCGCGCTAATCCCGAAATCTGCGCGAATCGATAATGCTAACTGCGGCAGAGTCGCTTGGCAATTTGCCATCGAAACGCGTGCGGCGCCACAAGCTCGTCCGATTGGAGGGCGGAGCGGGATAGGTAGGCGCACCGGGAGAGCTTTCAAATCCGTTTGTATTGATTTCTGGCCAGTTTTCGTTGCTTTCTTGTACCCTATCCTCTACAGCACCTGCCAACTTAGAGTTTCACACCGAGACCTCGAGAACGAGATTTATCGTGAACACTGCCTTTAAGCTACTGATGACATGTGAAATTGCATGATAGAAGCCTAAAAAAGCATAGTCGTCATACGAGCGATATGATTCGACGAAGAAAGCAAATGCTCAGGTTACAGAATGACTCCCTTCAAAGGGAGCATCCGCTTCATAATGGTGAAAAGCGATCTACGACCGTAGCTTAGTTGGGGTGGAAACAGCGGTCCGACAGGTGAAGGTTATTTACTCAACCCGATTTGAAGAATGAACATCATTTTTTACCACCTCAAGTTTTCGGTCTTTTGGTCTTTTTTTGTGCCTCAAACTTCATGAGGCACCTCTATCAAGAAATCACAGGCTTTCTAAAATCAACATTTTTATCTCCGGATATCTCTCAAGATATTATGCGGAAAGAGATTTTTTTAGAAATTTTCGTAAAATTATTCGTCGAAAAGTTTTTTGAGGATCTACCGCGCTTTAGAACTCCGAACCAAATTCGGCTCGCCAAGTGAAAGTTTTCCCCTTATAACTTTTCCCTTGAAAATAATCCCTCAGTGAATAAGTTATCGATTCTTCGGTCATAACTTTCCTACGCTAAGAGATGGACCTCTGGTTAGGCCTTGTATTTGGAATCCTCATGGAATTCTACGTCGACTAGTGATTCCAGGTTACGAATTCATTATACGAAACACCTGTTTTTCGCGTATGTCTGCCCGAATGAAAATGGCGGCTCACGCGACCGGCGTGCTTGGCAGGCGCCTGTCGCATGTGCCGCTCTGGACTTTTCGCATGCTCGTCCGAAAGCGGCGAACGCGACGACCGCCTGCCAAGCACGCCGACCGCATGGGCCGCCATTCTCATTCGGATGCACCTTAGGCGCACCGGGAGAGCTTTCAAAGCCGTTGTTTTTATTTCCCGCCAGTTATAGTTGCTTTCTTCAACATTATCCTCTACAGCACTCGCCAACTTAGTGTTTCACACCGAGACCTCGAGAACGAGATTTATCGTGAACACTGCCTTTAACCCAATTGGTGCCCATAGCTTGCCAATAACGAGAACAAAGCCAATAAAGGCTAAACTTCATGCAATATTCGCTCTGGGAAGAGGCCAGATTGACTAAAATTCAAGGATGGTCCCTAGAATCTCAACGGTTGAAACAAAGTTAAAGAAGAGTAAACATCGTGGGTAGATGATCAACTACGCGAACGGTTTAGAGATAAGCAAACTTCATGAATAGTCTTTGGGAAGTTGACTAAGAGAATGTGATCAGTAGTGGCTCGGAAAGTCTCGGATCTTTGTACAATTTGAATTTGGTATGGTCATAAGTAAAACTTGTTGTTGGTGTCTCGTCTCTAAAGGTCGAAAGCGGTCCGGGGAAGAGTAAATTTCGTGGGTGATGCGAAGCTTGTCGCCTTCGAAAATCAAAATAACTAAGAGCTAAACCCTGTAGTGGCTTGTGTAATATTCGCGGTGGAGACGAGTTAGACTTACTAAATTTCAAGCATTGTTCCTACTATGCACGGAAACAAAGTTGAAGAAGAGTAAATATCACAAGTGGTTGCTAGGTCATCTACTATGCGAATGGTTTGGAAATAACAGAACCTGATGAGTAGTCCTTAGGAAGTTGACTGTGGAAGATCGGAACGGGTCACAGAGCCTTATTGGTTGTTCGCAAGATCTTGTACAGTCGGCACGGATCGCACCGATACTTTGCGTTCCTTGTTGCGAGCTGGCGCGAAATGGGTGAATATATGTTATGCTGTATAATAGGTACTTAGGTTTGTTGTATCATAGCTACTTATGTGTTCGGTAGTTATGTTATACCAAGGAGCTGTAGCAGGACCTTTTCTTCTCAACTTTGTCGTTGAGGACATCATGAGTAGAGTTGCTGAACATTTTCCTGCGGATGTGATCCTGACACCATCAGGACGCTCTCTTGTCGACCTGGAGTACGCCGACGACATCGTGTTATTCGCTGAAAACAACGCGAAAATGCTAAGGATTGTGAGCCTCGTTTCGAAGTAAGCCGCAGCCTATGGACTTCGTCTTCGTCCCGACAAATGCAAGCAGATGTGGGTCTCTCAGAGGCCTCCAAGGGGAGTTTGTGTGGACGGACAACGTATCGAACTGGTGGACAATTTCTGTTATTTGGGCTATTTGCTGAAGAACGATGGTAGTTATGCAGCGGATATTCGGCAACGATGTGCGAAAGCTACGTCTGCATTTAACCCATTCACGACCGCGTGTCCCACCGGTGGGACACGCGTTGACTACCACTTCGGACCGCGTGTCCCACCGGTGGGACACTCTTTTCGAAATTCGTTTTCTCCACCACGTGAAGGAATTTCTAAACCTATTTATGGTCAATGTATTTACCTATTCTAGACTCGACTATAAACTTCTTGGTCCGCTGGAAGCTTCACGACTACAATATAGCTGACCCTTCGAATGCGGCGAGGTCGAAAACCGCAAACTTGAGTTTAGATCGCATTTTTACAAGCAATTAGAGGCGAACTTTATTCTTTCTCCTATTGCTCGAGAAACAATCCTTACTTCTTAGAGTGGGCAGATCGTATAGCACTATTTAATATATCACAGAAATATGATTACTTATACTGCGCACCAATCCCGCGTTGAAAATCGGCTTTTCTTTCGACCGTATTTTGCTCACATAATTTATTTTATGCAAAGATCACTAATGTTGAGATCATTAGGGCCTCCTTTTTTTAAAGTCCTGCTTAGTTACGGTTGGTGCACCATCGTAGGCCGGGGCTCAAACTTCGGTGAAAACCACCTTGGAGAGGAGCGGACGAGAAACCTGCCAGAGCAGAAAACGAGTGAAAACCTATAAAACGTTAATTACACTAATCATTCCTAGTCAAATTGTAATAATAAAACTATTTTATACGTTTGAATGCAAAAAACACATATGCTTTTCACAGAAAATCTCTTCCTAGAAGGAGCCGAACCGGAGGGTTGAGGGGGTGGCAGAGAAAAAATGACGAAGATCTAAAAAAAGTCATTTCCATCAGCATCAAAAGTCAATATTAAAATTGAGGAGTATTTTCTACGTCCAGATGTCAAAAAGAATGCTAAAAATGTTTACTACTAAAAAAACTCGCGTCTGAATGCGATATACCGCAAGAGCGAGGATGTAGCTAAAGCAAAATTAGTGCAAATCTGACAAAATATCATTTCACTAAGCATTTCCTGTCAATTGAAGACCAGAAGAATGTCTATCATGGTTATCTACGTTATTTAATGTTTCAAACCGCTAGCATTCAACGAGCTCACGTGATTTTGTAGATGGTCTTATCTACACAGTTGAAAATTTAGGAGGCCATTTCTCTGGAAGGAAAGAGTTATGGAAGCTGAAACTTTGGCATCATGATTTTGACGTCGACAGTCGTAGAATAAGCAAAAAAAACCAAAATCGACTTTTTGGTGGCGTGCCATTCGAGCAAAAGTGGCCCACCGGTGGGGCACTGTATACGGTGACGCAATATTGCACGCGGTCCGAACGTGCAGCAACCCAAAATTAGGCGTGGTCGTGAATGGGTTAATTCTCTAACCTAGTGTTTGTGGTCTACCACCATAGCGAAGGAAGTGAAGTTGAGCGTCTACTTATCCGCTAGTCGCCCTATCATGATGTACGGATAGGAGACGTGGGCAGCACCGAAGACGCAGATGGAAAGGTTGGATTGCACGAAGTGGAAGCTTTTTAGGCGTTTGCTTGGATATTTCTGGCTGCGTGTATGCCATAACAAAGACCTTTACAAGGAAATCGACGCAGTACATCAACGCTTGACACGAGGGAGGTGCCAGCATCTCCTAACGCCATCTCAAGCAGCCATGGAAAGTCGACTTCGACTGCTCGGGCATATACTAAGAAGAACGCCGGATCGTCTCGTACAACACGCTTTGAAAATGCTTCCAAATCCTGTCTGGAAACGGCCACCTGGGCGTAGGCGAAAGTTCTGGACGGATGTGGTGAAAAAGGATTTGAAGTCACTCGGCATCGAAAGACAGTTCAGGCGCGATGCTTCGTTTCGCAGGAAATGGAATAGTGACAGCTGGATCGGATGTGTTCAAATTGTGGCTGAAGACCGTGAAAATGAACACGGCTGACTACTAGGACGGCACACCTCGGTGAAGATGCGAAATGACCACGTTAGGCGGAAGCCAGAAGAGTAAAGGCAGTGTCCACGATAAAACGTCGTTTTCCATATGTTGAGAAAGAATCATGAAAAACGCTGCGAAACATCCAAAATTACCCCTTCTTCTTGAAAGCCACATTTCAACGGTGGATGAGTTGCGCGGGCATGGGCCTGAAGTAGACAGCGTGTGCAGATGCGCCCCAATGCTAAGGCTCAGCCGCTCTCGCGCTCCAATGCTAATGAAGAAGCGGACCAGACTCTTCCTCGGAAAAGTCAGCTGCGAGCGGAAGGGCTAGCGCGAGCGGATCTCGGAGTCGATAAAAGCTCTCTCGAGCTCGTTTTTGTTCGTTCTTTCACCCCTACTGCTCCAATGAGACCCCGGCCTTTCGATTTCCGGCGGAAAAGTAAAGACGAAATTTATCGTGAACACTGCCTTTAAAGGCACAGTCCAACCTCAGAGGTAATTTTTGATATTTTGGTCCGGTTGCCGTCTATGGCAACCCTGCCTAGCGCGTAATCTCAGTTCCCTCTAATAAGCGAGAAAAAGCTAGGAAAAAGTCGGCCACGCCCCCTTGAAAGAAAAAATGGGCAACGCCCACTGGCAGGTTTCCGATCTCAATTGGGAAGAGACGCGCGAATGATTTTGTTCAAAATCTATGTTCTTCCTTTTGTTTTCGGTCTGGCTTTAAATTGTGACTTTATTCAGAATGATGGCTGCGAATAACGAGAAAATACAGGCACGAGACAACTCGTCCGCGAACTTCTACCGGTTCAAATTCAAAATTTTTGAGGACCCATAACTCAGTTCTTTTTGAGTTCTGAGCGATTCTGGAGACACCATTGTGATCAGTGCGAAATTTTCTCCAAGATAAACTGAAATACGAAAAATCGATTCTGAGCTTGGACTGTGGCTTTAGGTAAACTAAGTCATCACATAGGTGCACCGATTTTGCGCCAACGTACAGCAAGGAACGCAAAATACCTATGTATCAGCGCGATCAGTGCCAACTGTAAATTTAAACTTCTCCCAAATCGAATAATCGGATGATAATCCGACTGTTTCAGACGGATAAAAAAAGTCGACTTTTTCGGAGAGTGAGATATTGGAGAAAGTGTGTAACCAACTATACCAGGTTGTTCAATAAGTTTTGTCGTTCGATAAGGGAGGAAGTTGCTACTGACCCAATTTTTTTCTGTTTTGTTGGTTCACTCTTCATATGAACGTATGTGGAGTTTCATTTCAATCTGTCAATTCATTCTTTGTTTACAAGCCATTTAGTGTCGCCGTGTCACAGCAATGGAAAAATTGAATACCTTGCAGTGATGAAATTCTTATTTTCAGAAAGTGTAGCACCACGAGGAATTTTCGAAAAAAATGTTTAAAGTGTATAATGATTGTTCACCTACGATTAGAACAGTAGAAAGATGGATTGCTGAATTGGTCGTACAAGCCTTGAAGACGATCCACGTGAAAGACGTCCAAAAAGCGCATTAACACCAGAAATCATAGCCAAAATACAGGATATGGTTTTGGAAGATCGTCGATTAACTGAGAGAGATTTAGTAGAGGCTCTACACATCTCATTAGGCAGTGTGAGTCATTTTTTGAGTGAAATTTTGGGTTTTAAAAAGCTGTGTGTGCAATGGTTGCCGCATTCGCTAACAAGTGAACAAAAGCACATTCGAATGTGACTTCCTCAGCAACATTTGGAGCGTTTTAAAAAAAGATAAAGCGGATTTTGTGCGTCGATTCATCACTATGGATAAGATTTGGGTCTATCACCATGATCCTGAATCAAAACAAGAGGCTAAAGATAGGTGTGAAACTGATTGTTCGGCTTCGAAACGAGTTCGTGTCCGGAAATCGGCCAAGAAGGTTATGGCATCAGTTTTTTTGGGATGCGAAAAGAATTTTGTTTGTGGATTACTTGCAAACTGGTGAAACAATTAATTCTGTATATTATTGCACCCTTCTGGACCAGTTGAAGGAAAAAAAATCGCGAAAAAAGACCCGCTAAATCCTTTTTCATCAGGACAATGCACCGTGTCACAAGAGCATTTTGACAATGGCTAAAATCCATGACTTAAAGGCATCGTACACGATGAAAACCATATTTGGGTTTTTGATGTTTTCGTGTTGTACTATCCCTATAGTGACTAACGGTAGCAAAACGCCCCCTCAAAAACGTCGACTTTTTGAGAAAAACCCATTTTTAGAAAGTTCATAGCAAATTTGAATTTCGCGCCGGCATCAACTTGGGATAGTTGCGCAGAGAATGCAAGGAACAGTTTTACGCTTCGTTCCTTGGCGCAGCGTTGGAAGCAATTTACCGAGGATGCCGCTCAACTACGACTTCAGCTGAATTAAAATGGGCTACCCACCTGCTGCGTCCAGTGCTGCCGGCTGCTTTCGACCGATGCCGATTTCGAAATTGACTGGCGTGTGTATTGCGCCCTACGACGCGTCAAGGCACGCCCGCCGTCAGCAACCCAGGAGCTTTGTTCCTTGTAACAACGGATCGACCCCAAGGCCGGCCCCCCAAACCCAGGAAGCCAATTTGAGGTAAGCGAATCTTCAATCAGAGACGGTTTTGTAACTCCAAACTTTCTGAGTGACATTGTCATGGCCCACTAGTCCGAATGAACGCATAAACCTAAATTCGGTTTTCATCGTGGACGATGCCTTTAAAGTTCGAATTGTTGGAGCATCCACTGTATTCAACAGATTTGGCCCCCAGCGACTTCCATTTCTTTTAAGAACTCAAAAAATTTATGAGTGGCAAGCGTTTCTCATCAAATGAAGAGGTCATAACGGCTGTTGGAGTGTATTTTGCAGACCTTCCGAATTCTCATTTCAGGGATGGGATCCACAGATTGGAGGATGGTTGGAGCATGTGTATTAATGTTCCGGGAGATTATAATGAATAATAAAGTGTATTTTGAATCTTAAAATTGTGTTTTTCTTATAGAGCGACAAAACTTATTGAACAACCTGGTAGTAGAACTTTGGAAGAATGCGTTATCAGACTCCAGTCGAAAAGTCGAAGATTTGAAAAAAAATTCGTTTGGAACAACTATACTGTACATGTTGTAGCTGTGTCAGGGAAATCGTCGCCTAACTCCCGCTGACCCCTACCACCTCTTGCTCCCCGACTCTCTTAGAGGCTGTTCATGGAGCATCGTGATTAGTTCGGTCGTCTTAGTTTGCTGGCGGTCGCAGGGTTAGTGCTTGGCACCGATAAGGAGCATCGATTGACTGGTTGAACAACTTTGGAAGGGTGTCTGAACGGGATAGGGATGTATACGGTAGCGAAGACGTCAGACATGGCGCCACAAGACGCCACACGTTGAATGAATGCACACATTGAAGGAATGGAGGGAAATATTTGCATTGACAGTGATCATCATACAGTGATACTCATACACATGCATAGTTGGCATAGACTGCATTTTATAGTTATACGGAACTTTTTTGGCCCTTCAACGCAAATTTGCGAATTTTATGGTGAGACATAATTACTGTGACAAGATTGTTCCGACGAAATCAATAAATATATGGTTGCTCAACTCCTTTTATGGGTGAGGCATAATTAGGGTAACACGATAGGTTCGGCGAAAAATATTGCCCAGCTATAAAATACAGTACCCGCGCTAAGTTTGGTAAAAACGGGGAGCATTTACCAAACTGGGCGAAAAACCGTCCGATGCATGTAACTTTTTTGAACAACGACGTTTTGGATTCTGAAAGCGCTATCATATTCAAAGCTCAAATTCCTACACAATAATCTACATTGTGGACCAACGTTCCCTAAATTCGCTCTGTTTTTGAATGAAGTTGTTTTTGCGGTCGTTTCACAAAAACGTCGCGCGCGACGAAATGCGGCGAAACTTTGAGTAGTAATTGTACAAAAGAATAGAAGAGCAATCTCCATGTTTTCTCCGTTAATTAAACGAAATTTGAGCTATCTCGAGATCTGTGCAGATTGAATTTCCGAAATCCCCCATTTGTCGGTCTGGGGCTTTCGCAACAAAGTCCGACTTTTCAGGAAGCTCCCGAGAGTGTTTAGTGATGGGTTTCGAAAATCAAATCTGCACAGATCTCGAGATAGTCCAACTTTCATCTAATTCACGAAGAAAGCGTAGAGATTGCTCTTCTATTACTTGTGCAATTACTACTCGAAGTTTCGCCGCACTTTGCCGTGCGCGACGTTTTTGTGAAACGACCGCAAAAACAATTTTACTCAAAAACAAAGCGATTTCAGGGAATTTCGGTTCACAAGGCTCGTTATTATGTAGGAATTCGAGCTGTGAATATGATAGCGTTTTTAGAATCCGGAAACGTCTTCGTTCAAAAAAGTTACAAGCTTCGGACGCTTTTTTGCCGAGTTTGGCAAATGCTCCCCGTTTTTACAAAACTTATGTTTTTTTTTTCAGAAGCGCGGGTATTGTACTGTGCTTATCTGGGTCAAATTCCGGTCCGCAATTGCGTCTCGACACGCTTTGCGGCCGCGCGCTTTCGAGTCGGAAGAGTTTCCAGTGCCGCAGCTGCCGATCTGTCGACTCTAGGTGGGTTTTAGAAACTGGAAACTGAACAAAAATGAAGAAAGCTATCTAAAAAAGCCGTATCGAGTCGGCTTTGGCGCTCGAAACTCGAATGACTCGAGCGCGTGCGGCCGCAAAGCGTGTCGAGACGCAATCGCGGACCGGAATTTGACCCAGATAAGCATAGTAGTTTTTTATCCACCAATTTTCGTTGGGGCATTGTCACTCTAGAACAAAGCGTAAATCGAGAATTTGAGAAAGCTAGTAATCCGATTACATTATAGTTTCAGCGCAAACCTAAATACGATAAAATTTCAAATGATCCGAAAATACAGAGAAATAACGATTCCGAATTGCTAACCATTCAAAAACATTCAGGAAAGCAAATAGTTGGCATTTCTAAAGAAGCAACGAACAACAAACAAAACTGGATAATGTTAATTCTTGACACAAATTTCGAAATCCCGGATCAAACGATTATTCAAATATACGAAGAATTCGAACCACCGAATGAATCGGATACCCGGATCACGATTAATCTAAATTTGCGATTCAATAAATATTGAAAAGACTACATGAACCGCTCAAACGAAAAGGCTGATTATTCTGAGAAAAAAACGAATATTCTAAATAATAAGACGAATTTAACATTTCAAAAACCGTGTGACCTTACATAAGTTGAAAAAATCGGCTAAATCGTTGAAAAAACATCAAGTTCAGATTCTCGAATGATTCGAACATCGAATAGGGATCGAATGATTCTCCAAATCAATCAAAAAGTTGAGACGGCGATTATTTTGATTTCCCGGTTAAGTCGAATGTGTAGAATAAAATATCATTCAAATAGCTGAACCAATCGAGTAAACGAAAGGATGCGAAAAATTCAGCTTTTTCAATGAAGGGATCGTTTGAAAAAAGACAAGTTCGACTTCCAAGACGAGAACCTAATATTTGAAAAATCGAAAATAATTATTTACGATTGGGCGGAATATTCAGAACCGCGGGCTATCCCAAATTCATCTAAATGTTCTAGGAGCCATTATTCTATATTCCCGCATGAGTCATATATGTATTCAAAATAAACACCATTTTGACACTCTGAAGAACCCGAATAATTGAAAAAAAAAGAAAATTTCAAGTTGTTGACTAATTGAAAGTTTGATAACTCGAAATCGCGAACCATTCGAATGCTTTTTACGTAAATTTCGATAAAATAAGAGCCGAGTTAGAGTCAAGCTCTGAGGATTTGTTCAATGACTGAATGCCACTTAGAATTAGAGCTTTTGATCTGTCATTTACGTGTGGTTTTGGAAGAACAACTTTAAAAAGTTCCCAAGAAAGTCTGTTGAAACCATGAAATCTCTGGAAACTTTAGATAGAGTTTGAATGCATCATTATTCAAATGTTGGAAAATGCGAAACACTGAAAAACGGAAGGTCAGAATGGGGAGAAGACAGATTCAAGATGTGATGTGATAACGGTAGTAACGTTAGAATAGTAGTGGTTACAGGTAGTGTCCCAATTGAGGAGTTGGGGTCCATCGCAACTTCACTCATTGCGTCCCGCAAACACACAGGCACACACACACGTCAGTGTGGTCTATCTATCTGCACAATATTTTTGATTAGACATATCTATACTGCATCTAGCAGCTATCTATCTGGACGACTATCAGGACCCTATGTTTTGAGCGATAAATTCGAACCATCTGCGAGCGATTACTACTCGGCGGAGGAGACGAAGGGAGTTTTGCGACGGAATTCTTTTTGTAGTAATCGGTTTTGAATGGAATTTTGTTACAAGTTCCGAGACCAATAGTAGCTCTGGCACCGGTTAATGGCAACCATTTAGTGTCAGCCAGTCTAAAATTTCGACTTTTGTTGAGTGAATCTCCAGCATAACATGCAAGGAGCTCAAAAGAACGACTTCAACTCGAAGTTACCAATAAAGGCAGTAAGCATGCTCAAAACTGTAACGGTTAAATGAGATAAATCAAAGGTTTAGGGCAGGCACTAAGGGAAACCAACAAAAAAAAAACGACGAAAACTGCTTGCAAATGTAGAAATAACGAGTGGTTTTTGCATTACAATAGAGTTGGACGAGTTACACCGCAGCACACATGGTCGGCTAAAATAGCGCACGTAGCGACGAAACGGCTAATAAGGCAAACCTACATAGAAGACTTGCAAGGCCTATGCTAGAACGCTTACGTCGTTGGAAGCAGCAAAAACCAGTCCAATAAACCGCATTCGAGCAATCGGTTTGGATTAGTTTGTACTTAGGGGTGGGAACTGCAAAGTTGGTGGGCGGAGACTGCACGTTTCGCAGAGTCAATAAGGCACAGACACCATAGTTCTAACGCGTTCTCGACGCCTCCAGTGGCAAAAGCGTTGTTTTGGGAGCCATACGACCCTAATGGCGTAGCTATCTCAACCACTTTTGTAACCCTAAAGTAGAAAAAAGCCAAAAAATTGAAACATGCTCTACTATTTTTGCTGAAATGAGTCTGATTGACTGCAAAAATCCATGAATCATTGGTATTTTGAATGCTGTATAAAACGCGGTCCATTAAGACAGTCATTGATGTATTGCGAAAAATCGTCCCAATGCGACACCACTCAGAAAAATGAAAACGTGTTACAGTACTATCCTAGACGGGGGGGGGGGAGGCAACCAGGATTTTCTCACAGAAGTGAATGAAAAACCTGATAAAAATGCTTGATGCTGCTACCAGTCTTTGTTGTTGATGAAATTCTATAGAAATACTTCAGTTGACAGCGTTATAGATTGGTGGTTCATTCATTTATGACTTGAATCTTGAGTGCCCCCCCCCCCGTCTAGGATAGTCCAAATGTTGCATGTAATATAAAGTGTATGATACTTGAGACATTCAAGTATCTTACCTTTATATTGCATGTAACCTACACTTGCATTGCATGTAAGATAAACTTGTATGACAAGTAACAGACACTTATATTTGATGTAATTTAGTCAGAGCTGCAAGTTGAATCTCGATGCTTGAGGGTTGAAGCTGCAGTTTCGATGTTGCTGCTTCAGGTACGAATCGGCAGCCTCTAAGCTCTTTTGAACATCCCAGGAGCTTAAAGCTTGATGCTCAATAACTGAAGCAGCACGCTTGGAACCCAGAGCTTCATATATGAAGCAGTGTTCTAAGCCTGCTTCAAAAATATTTATGTCGATCCCCCTCCCCACGATTGACACGAACCATGAGGAGCGAGAGATCAACGACCCGACAAGGGTGATTGACCACAAGGTAGAATGTCGATCCAATGCACCTGCGCTCATCGGCACGGTACTCGACGGCCAGTATGCTGTGCAGGTTTGGAAAAGGTGTTCAGCATAAGCCCTCAGTTGCTAAGAGTATTTGGATTATGTTACTCTTGTGCTACATGTAATATACCAGGCCGTCCAATAATTCCTGTCCAAAAATTTTCAAAATTCTATAATTTTCCTTAGAAGTGTTATAATATCAGGCAAGTGTAATAACCTCCTAGAAGGTTCTCCAAATTGCTACGCTAGGGGTATATAAGGCGCAGTCGCCGCGTCTAGCTACCAGTACAAGCTAAAATGGACCAAGGTCGAATTCGTACGTTCGTGTACTACGAGTGGCTGCTGGGCAACGACACGGGCACCGCGGTCGCCAACATCTGCAGAGCGTGCAAGGAGGATGCAGTGTCCCAACGCACAGTCAGCCGCTGGTTCAATCGTTTCGAGAGCGGCGACACGAGCCTCCAGGACAGGGAGCACAGCGGGAGGCCTTCTACGGTGGATGATGAAGAAGTCCGCCGCTGTATCAAGGAGAAGCGGGAAGCCACCACCCGTGAACTGGCGACGACGCTCGGCTGCAGCAAGTCCACCATCCACAATCGACACAACTTACTCGGCTACCACAAAGTTCTGGCCCGTTGGATCCCCCACCGTCTGACGGACGCCAACAAGCAGAGCCGCGTGGCCGTCTGCCAGTCCCTCCTCCTTCGTCCGCATCGCATTTAGTTTCCCGAGGACCTGGTCACCTGGGATGAGAGCTGAGTCCTCTACGACAACGTCGCCCGCCATCCCGTCTGGATCCCGCGCGGAGAAGAGCCGCCGACAACGCCGAAAGCCGACCTGCACCCGCTGAAGATCATGCTCTGCTGCTGGCGGGACAACAAGGGAATGCTGTACTTCGAGCTGCTCCCGCAAGGCAGGACGATCACCGCCTCCATCTACACCGATCAGCTCGAGAAACTAGCCGTCGCAATCAGAGAAAAGCGTCCCCGACTGGCCTCGTTCCACCTGCTGCACGACAACGCGCGCCCTCACGTGGCGAAGGAGACCCAGCAGAAGTTGGCGACGCTCGGCTGGGAGACGGTTGCCCATCCGCCGTATTCCCCGGACCTCGCCCCCTCCGACTACCACTTGTTCCGCCCGCTGAAGCACCATTTGGCCGGAAGAAAATTCACCAACTACGACAACCTCAAATCCGACATCGCGGACTTCTTCGAGTCGCAGCCCCCGGAGTTCTGGGCGAAGGGCATCGGCGACCTGCCCAATCGATGGGCCACTGTTGTGGATAACTGTGGTGATTAAATTGTTGATTAGACTTGTTTTTCAATGAAGTTGACAAAAATTAAAAACGGTGAAATTTTTCGGACAAGAATTATTGGACGACCTGGTACTTGAGTAGAGATGATTTACATGGAACTTAAGTTAAACGAGATATGTTACAAGTATATTGTAATCGTCCCTTATGTTACAAGTATCAAGTTTTCAGCATTTGAAAACATATTATGTACATGTAAAATATCTTGGCGAGTGTATGTGACATTAGATCGCATGTTACATACATGGGTCGAGATAACTCGAAAGTAATATACATTGGCCAATTTATATTACATGTACATTGATTCAGGCGTTTTATCTTACATGTAATATGTTTTTATTTTTCTGAGCTTGCCACAAAACCCGTCCACCATAGGATTTCCTCACAAGGTACAGGAGCCCTCATTTTGGCTGTGTTTTGTACCGTTTTCCTCTACTACTTGCACGAACACACTGTTGTTCTCTGGTCTAAATTCCGATTCGCATTTGCGAACTACGGCTATTGCATCATGCGACATGTGTTAATCGTGCAGCGACCACTTGGTCCCGGCACTATTCACCCTTTTCCAGCACGATTATCACGTGTCGCATGATGCAACAGCCCTAGTCCGCATTTGCGGACTGGAATTGGGCTCGAAGAACGATAGTACCCACAACTGCATTTTCACCGGATAACTGAGATGGTTTTATCGTGAAGATGGCTTAAATGCTAGCCTTTAAAGAGAAAATCTTTCCATGTTTTTTTTTGTGTGCAATAAAACCATTCGGGCTTGCCTACATCACCCACGAAAATTGAGGTTCTGAAAATGCACATATTGAAATGTATGGCCAGCTGAAAACCGCTCTGGGGTCGATCACCTAGCTTTTCTGGGTCGATCATCTAGCACCTTTTCTCCGAATGTTGATGCGACCGTCGAACAACATGGAAAACATTTGTGGCAAGAAATCCTCATGCAGGAAAACTTCAAAAATGACAGTGACCAGGCATCCAAAAAACTTTAAAGGCAGTGTCCACATTAAAAACCATGTCCGATTTTTTGGTGGAGATCGGGAGCTGCGGGGCCTAGCGCAACCCTAACGTTGAAAAAACTAAGCAAAATGAGCTTGGAGCGGTCCCCTACGGCCCCAAAGTCGGACACCCGTCAGCTCGTCACACCCCAGATGCACTTTCCACGCCCACCGACGTGAACAAATGAATGCTCGAGATTGTGAGATGAGCGATGATTTCCGATCAATAGCCCCGTTCTTCCCTTCATTCTCAACTTCTCTCTTTACTCAGGTCAGCTCGCATACATCGGCTGCAAAAGGCGGAAGTTACAAGCCTCGGACAACTCGTCCACCATGTTTCCTTAGCTCAATGTTTGAGGGACCATAACTCCATTTCCAGAAGTTCTTGTACGATTACAGAGACATCATTGGAATCAGCATGGAGCCGTTTTCAAGATAGGCTAAAAAACAAAAAAAAAGATTTCCATCGTGAACACTGCCTTTAAAGGCTTAGTCCAACCTCAGAGGTAATTTTTGATATTATGGTCCGGTCACCGCCTATAGCAACACTGCCAAGCGCAATATCTCAATTCGCTCGAATAAGCGAGAAAAAAAAAACAGGAAAAAGTCGGCCACGCCCCCTTGAAGGAATAAATGGGTAACGCCCAGTGCCAGATTCCCGACCTCAATAGGGAAGAGACGCGCGGATGATTTTATTCAAAATCTATGTTCTTCCTTTTGTTTCCGGTCTGGCTTTATATTGTGGCCTGCTTCAGAACGATGGCTGCGAATAACGAGAAAATGCAGGCTCGAGACAACTCGTCCGCAAATTTCTAGCCGTTCAGAATCGAGATTTTAGAGGGGCCATAACTCCGTTCGTAATGAGTTCTGAGCGATTCAGGAGACACCATTGTGATCAGCGTGAAATTTTCTCCAAGTTAAGCAGAAAAACGAAAAATCGATTCGGAGCTTGGACTGTGCCTTTTAAAACGAATTTAGCGCGACAACAGCGTATACAAGTTGGTTTTTCTTCACAAATCAAGGTTTTTGAGCGGCTCTTTCGACATTTTGTTCCCTACATAGGCCAAGCTATACAAAAACATGGAAAAACAACATATGCTTTTTGGAGCGGACTTTAACGTGCATGTAATGATGGCAGAGAAAATAAGTTGTCGTAACTTGCTTGTAAGCTTCAAGTGAATAGTTCAAAAACTGTTTAGTATACATAGCTTCAGCCCCCTCCGTATTGAATCAACAATGCAACATCTCTCCAGACAATATATTGTTCCATCATTGCTGAATGATGTGTGGAAGCTTTTTTTCTGGAATTTGCTCAGTGGTGATGAAGTCGTGTCTTTTTCTTAGCATCTGGCTGACTGTCTGTCATTCGACTATTCAAACAACTTCACGGCTACATCTGTAGACGTTATATGGTGTATCAAAGCGCGCTTATGACGGTGGTGGGGGACATACCCCGGTCTTGATAAGATACCTTCCCCACCCTACAACCTCCCCCCCCCCCCCCCCACATATTTCTCAGGGTCAGCCACTCTCTTCTTTTTACTTTAATCCTCATTAAGTTGTGCAATTAGTCCTATGTTTCAAAATATTTACCAAAAGTTTCAACTACCTAGATTTGTCGGCAGGACAAATTTCCTTACCCTTTCTAACTTTCTATAATCACGTCCGCCTAAAATCTTGCTTGTTTTCTATTTTCTCCCACGGAAAGAAAAAGGTATCACATTTGTGCAGAAAGAATAGTCAAAAACAATATTTATGTTCGGAAAAGATTATTATGCCGCCTGATATTTACTCACATAGTATTCTAATTCATGTTCTAAAGTCTATCCGAATAGGACTGTCCGCTCACGCGGTCGGCGTGCGTGTGGAGCGGCCTTCGCACATACACATTTTTTCAAAAATAGCCTTCCCATGGCTGCAAACCGATGATTAGTATAATATTCATTATTGGTCAAGTATTTCCGCTAATCGACTTCCAAGTTTGGAAGAACGCATTGACGATGGTCCTTTGACACGCGCCGCGACCGCTTCTGCGGAGAGTCGCTTTCGGTCGGACCGACTTTATATATTATGAACCAAAAATTACAGATGAGTTTAAAACTTTCAATAAGATATAAATTTCGTGAAGTTTTGAATTTTTGCCAATTTTATAATGTTCCAGAGGTCATCAAAAGGTAGCTGAGTTGAACGCAAAACACAGATGTCAGGCAGGACTATGTCAGGCAGGACTCGAACCTGCATTGCACGCTTTGCTGAAGGATGCAGAACGGGGTGTCGGTGGTGTAATGGTAACCCTTTCGCCCGGGAAGCGTGCAATGCAGGTTCGAGTCCTGCCCGACATCTGAGTTTTGCGTTCAACTAAGCTACCTTGTGATAACTTGTGATCATACACCATGCCATAAAAAGGCATCAAATATTGAAAAACATCGAGAAGGGCCAGAAGTGACCAAAAGATTCACCGTTCTCCAGCCTCCCCCCGTCGTCGCTAACCCGCAGTCCACCCATGAAGTTACGACAATCTGAACTTTTACTCATCGGTGTGTAGTTGGTACCCTACAGACAGTTTGAAGTTAGGTTGACTCGATCCCGCTTGTGTAGATGATAATCTAAGAACCCCCCGTGATGTATAGTTTTATCCTCTTTTCCCCATACTGAACCTTACTTTATACTCAGAAAACATCCGCAGAAAAGTTTCAAAAACAAGTTTATTGAAACTCAGAGCTATAAGTACGTCACCTATAAGTCGAAACGGCATTGCTCGAGAGATCCTATCGCTAATGCACGGCTGCAAATGGAGACTATAAGGTTTGTGACACTAATCGGGAGCCAACCTGGTCTATAATCTGTTTATAACGAAGAGTACAAACTCGTGGTCCGTCACTGGCCCTCTATTGGCCCTCTACTGGGATAGTCTATGCGTTTTCGGCTGACCTCGTCAGTGATCGATACGTCCCTGCCGCCGCTCAAAACTCATCAGCTGGATGGCGGAGTAGCGTACCGAGGTCGGTCCTTTACCGTAGTAGAGAGCCAGTGGAGGACCAGTGGCGAACCATAAGTTTTTCGACTCCGGTATAAATTGCTAGAGCAAGTCAAAGCTTTGAATCTGCAGTGCGACGTCGGGGTAAATTCTCACAGATTGTGTGATCGATACTTCAGATCAATCGATAATCTGCGCATAGTTTTTCTTCGAGTTTTTCAAAAAAGTCATTTTCAAGAAATTCAAAAAAAAATGAAACAATGTTCTCACAAAGACTTAGAAGACCAGAAAGGCATTCAGAAGTTGTGTTTTTTTTAGAAAAACTTCTTTGTGACCTTACGTTTCACCTGTGCAACTTCACATGTTCATACCTGAAATTCCTCGGTGTTTGATCACAGATGGCAGGGCTAAAGTGCATAGTTCTCACCGGGTATGAAGTGTTTGCTGACATTTCTCATAATCCCCCGTCTGAAAAACGTTCTCCTAATTTTACAGTACAGCATATATGTGCTGTTCGGTTGTAAATGCTCATTTTATAACTACCGTCGTCATTTCGTTGATAGGCATCATTACGTGGCCATACTGTAGCGGCGACCGCTCTGAGTCAGCAATAATGACGACATATGTACCTACAGCTACATTTGTGTTTTACTAGTTATTCGAATATTATGCAGAAATGCTATTTTGCTGGAAGCAGCAGTGTAAGTTGCTCATGCAGTGGTCAAACGCGTATATTAACCATTCACAATTACCACTTTGCATCACGTGTCCCAACCAGAGCTGGGCACACCTCCCGGCATGGCGATTCTGAATATGCACCCCCCTTAGCTCGGTAATTTTTAGGCACCCCCCCTATAGAAAATCTAAATCGGCTATTTTCCAAAAAAGTTGAGCACAGCAGCCATGATTTTGACTTCCTGTTTTTTTCGATAAACAATAATTTTAAAAAAGCACTGACTAGAGAAAGTTCCGAAAATGTCAACAAAAAAGGTAGTGTAATTTCTAAACTTCAAAACAATCCCATGAGGAAAATTTGTTAGCAAGACGATAAGTTATGACAAAACATGAAAAAATTTCATTACAAAACAATTGAACACAATTACAAAGAACAGAACTACTACTATTGCGATAATTATTGTTTCCTGTCGATTGTTTTCATAAACATATGAAGGATTAGTTAATCTGTGCTTGATTGCTCTGATGTGGAAATCAGAACTATTTTGTGTTGTGAAACAATGCTAGGATTCATGTGATTCGTAGGGAGTAGAAAACCCGAGTTTTACCCCCCTAGAATGCCGCTATCCCTTAAAAAATCGGCTTGCCGTGCGATACGGTGTTTGTACGCAGCTACACAGCGCACACGGGAGTGGACGCGCACACAATATTAATAAAATATGTATTTTATTACAGAACGGGAAGGAGAAAAGGATTGAAACTGAAGGAAATGGAAGATGGTAAAGGTAGTCTATTCTGGATGTACCCATTTTAGAAATTTAATGTAAATAAACAAAGTTAGAGCGGGTGTAAATATTTAGCCGTGACAGGGTTCATTCAAACGAACCTAGTTGATCGAATTTAGCATTATAAAGAGAGCAAAGGATATTGTGAGAAAGAAGAGAATCTGGCAAACATTTTAGTTTCATTAGGATCGATTTTTAATGTGATTTAAGGACCTTAAATCTCGTCCCGGTTTTACCCCGAAAACCGGGACAAAACCGGGACAAAACCGGGACGAGTTTTAAGGACCTTAAGTCACATTGAATATCAAACCTATTGCTATTGAAATGTTTGCCGGATCCTCCTCTTTCTCTCAATGCTCTTAGTTCTATGTTTATTGGTGTTTTTAATCAACTAGGTTCATTTGAATGAACCTTATCAAGTCCAAAAAATTCACTCCGCTCCAACTTAGTTTGTTTACATTAAATTTCTATAGTGGATACATTGAAAGTATCCTATTTCCGTTTCCTTCCATTTACTCTAGTTTCAATCATTTTCTCCGCCCCGTTCTGTAATAAAATACAATTTTTAATTAATATTGTGCGCGCGTCTACTCCAGTGCGCGCTGTGCAGCTGCGGACAAACACCGTATCGCACGGCAAGAGAGATTACGGCATTCAAGGTGGATAAAACTCTGGTTTTTATGTGCGGGGTACTTCTCGATGAGGACGACATGGTCATTCGCTCCTTTCATAGTAACTTGCAGTCTTCAATTTTTACAGTTGGCTCTCTTCATAAGTCACATTCTCATGAATTAAAATCTATTGACTGGTTGTAATACTGACTGTGCTATCTGTGCTTTTAAACTGTCGGAATAAAGCCTAGCCTGCTCGGATGAGTCTGGGCGGAGTAAGCAGCGGAGCGGTTGGTCATGGCAAAATACATATAACAGTGATAAGGAGATTTTGACATGATAAGAACGATAAGCCTTGCATCGACCGGCTCAAAATGAGCGACATAGGCTATACATCATTTAGCTAATTTTTTTTTAATTTGAACGATAGCTTTCCTGGGCCCTGTCTTTGTATCTTTGCCTCGAATCGGTAGCCACCCGCGTAATCAATTAACGTTGATCCAAAGCAACATGACGCTACATCAGTCCTTACTTGCTACAAAATAACAGAAGGGTGTTTATTCCTTCATCAAAACAAACTTCGACAGCAACCGTGAATTATTGCGAACACAACCTACATCTCTATCTATAATTTGAAATCTTCAAGTGTTCGCCTCAAAAAGCGGAGAAGTAGATATGGCAACTCAGAAGAATAGTGTGTATTGTTTTCCTGATATTCGACAGAACATGCACTTCGTTCTTTTTTTTTTGGTGTTCGATTTAGGCACCCCTCGTTGCCCTCTCTGCAACGTGCAATATGCACCCCTACGGTTAACCGGGACGCGTGTCTAGCCCTGGTCCCAACGGTTGAATACGCCCTAAAAATCGATTTCCTAACCGCAAGAAGGGCCGGGATCATACTCCCAGCGACGTGCGACGCGATGCAATGTTTACCATCCATATCGACCGAAAATCGATATGCCTGATATGCAATGTCGCTGTCGCTGGTTGCGGGAAGTATGATTCCGGACAAGGACTTTACAAACCAATCTATACCCAATGTATTACCCTATCATAGATGCGAACAGAGAATGCGGAGAAATTCTCCTCCAACATCTAGAAGTCGAAAAGGGAACGACAATTCCGATTCCGGAAATCGGAAATCCCGAACAATCAATCAAGAGTTATAACCAAAAATCAGGCGATAGGAAATCCTCCAATCCTGTACCTGCCACTTCATGCTCGGGCGATTCTTAACCCCTACTCACAAAAACGAAAACAAGTTACTTGTTATATATGTATTTGAGTTACTTGAATGTCTCAAGTAACTTGCATTTATATTAAATGTAAGATACATTTATATTACATATAACTTAAATTTACATTACATGTAACTTAGAAATATGTTCACAATCCTTTGCGCGACCTTCTTTGCGATTGCGAATTTCAATACCTCAAACTTGGGTAATTGAACCGACAGCAGCACCTGTTCTAAGGCTGACCACAAAAGTGGGTCATATACTTCCCTAGGTAACGCCTTCTTGGACGATTTAAGTTACTTGCGATTTATCTTGACCAAGTTTGGCTAGCTTCGTGGCTTGTTTCCTCAAGAAAAAAAAACACTTAAATCTCACCCGCGGCTGGGTGGTAATTACCACCCAGCCGTCGGTGAGTTTTGAATGTTTTTTAATGGGGGAGCAGATCACGGACCTAACTATAAATTACATACAACTTCGGAGGCGCTCTGATGCCGATATGTTACAAGTAACTCAAATGACCTGAGATAAGTCGCACGTAACCTACAATGGCTTAAATATGTTACAAGTAACTTGTTTTCATTTTTCTGCGTAGCCACCTAGAAGTTAGCCTAGTACTCCCAATCTGCAGGTCTAGTGCTGTTGCTGTTCGGGCAAGCTGGAGGAGAACGGGCAGCAAGAATAGTGACCCGAAGATTGGGAGAACGAGCCAAAAAGAACAGACTTTTCTTCGTTGATCTTAGAACTATATTTACTCTCACAGAGGGTTGAGCAAGGCATGAAAAAGTTTACAAAAGGTATTTCAGGGAAATTTAATTAACCCGGGAATTTCTACTTTCGACACGAAAAGCGCACAGTTTTCTTTGGCAAAGATCTTGTTGATGTTTTGATCTCTATTTCATCGCCTTTAAGGGACCAAATAGACTCCCGCCGCTGAAAGGCGCGGCAGCGTGCAATGGAGGACTATCGAGCATGCGGCGCCACACAATTGATTCCCCTTCATTGCATGCTGCCGCTCCTGTCAGCGGTGGAAATCTAATCGGTTCCTAAGGCGTCGTTTATACTTCTACCGCCGAGCGGCGCAGCACAGTGCATTTCTATAATATTGATCATGCGGCGCGGCACGATCGATACAATAGGATTGCATTTCGCCGCGCCGCTCGGCGGCGGAAGTATAATCGACCCCTAAGGGGCTGAGCAGAGCGGCATCACGGCGCTACGCGACGCGACCTTCTGATTAGCAGCTGTATTGATTCATCGCCGCGAGCGTGCGCCCTAGGCTTTCGAGCGATTGTCGATGGGTATTAGAGCTTCACCTGTTTAAAAAAGGGCAGAGGGGAGAAAACTGACCAGACAATTATTATGTTTTTGCGTTGAGCTTTTCTGCGCAGAGATTTCGAATTGAACTCTGATTCTCATAAGCTCGAGTATTTGTTGAAAAAAGAAATATTTTTATAGGGAATTGAGAGATATATCGTACTTTTGGGTTGTCAATACTCTACTAACCGGGATCATTTTCGGAGCTGCTGAAAATATAAACAAAATTTCTTTCAACGCCTCTGACGAGGAATGTATAGTTGAATAAAGTGATCATTCTGAACGAAATGCTACTTTATTGGATCAATGCTTGATGACAAGATCGACTTTGGCCTTCATAGGTGTGCTCCTTCCTCCTAAAGACAGTGTTTACGAAGAATATCACATTCAAGTTCGACACAGAAATGGGGTTTTTCGGTCGAGACATAATGAGTAGTGAAGAGACTGCAAAGAAAAACGCTTAGAATAAGCTAAAAAAACGCTTTCTAACGCATGTACATGTTCACTCAGCAGACGAGTCTACGCGCCCTTCCGATGGGCGTTTACGCGCCCACGTCAGGCGGCGCCACAAGCTCGCCACTACGAGGGGCGGGGTGGGCTTAGCAGGCGTACTGGTCTTATGAAATCTTCACTTTGCGGACATTTTCAGCAATTTCTGGACCGTTTTCGCTGTTTTTTTTCGACCCTATCCCCTTCAGCATCTGCAAGCATAGTTTTTCACACTGAAAACTTGAAAACGAGATTTGTCGTGAACACTGCCTTTTGCGATAGACATTTATTGATGCTTTACCGCAGTTTGTTGTCATGCTGCTCATCGAAATTTGTCTTCATGTTTCTCAGAATCAAAAAAAAGGACTCTGTAGTCGTCTTCAGCGCCCCAAATAACCCTTTTGGACATACACCGGGCTGAGAAATTGCATTTTCGGAGCCCCGAAAGGCAACAAAGGTCTCCCTCCATGAAACTCTTAAAGGCAGGGTTCTCGATATAATTGGTAGTTGTGCTATACCCATGGAATCGTAGATCTGGCCATCACAAAAGTGAAAATAAGTAAAAAATTGGAGAAAAAACGCTCAGGAACAAGTTATGGCTTGGTGTCCTCGCGCCCCCAATTGTCGAGAGTTGGGTAAAAGCCTGCTTTGTCAACTTTTATTTTGCTTCTAAAGTAATTTCTGAACGTTTCTGGAGACTACTGATTACTTTAAAAGCAAAATAAATGTCGTATAAGCAAGCATTAATGAAAATCGCGCTAATTAGGGGGCCGGCCGACACCTGTAATTAGCCGTTATTCTTTGTTTTTGAGCGTTTTTCCCTCGAATTTCTGGGTTTTTTAAACTTATTTTTACTTTTGTGATGGGCAAATCTACACTCTTATGAAGAGAGCTCAAAAGTTGCTTTTATCGCGAACCCTGCCTTTAAGGTAAAAAAAATCCGTCCACACATCGTTTTGATGGGTTATTCAGGGTGCTCAGCACGATAATGAAGTCCTTTTCCAACTTTAGGGTCATAGTGTCGGGCTACGGTACGCTAAGGTCATTCACCTACCCTAAACTGTCGCTTGTAACTCTCTTCAGATAAAAGGAGCGCAGCTAGAAGAGCCAAATTTGAATTTTCCATCAAGTTTTGATTCTCAATACTTGCATTTCATTTCACCACTTTTCCCAGTGACTTTTCCTTGTGAGTGTGATGAGCTGGCGAATGTCAATTTTTTTCGATTTTTAATGGCTCATAAGTTACAAAAAAAGTCAACAAAAAAATGAGTATACATGAATATGATGAACCAATAGAATTTCGAATTTCCTACTGAACTATCAAAAGTTACATAAAAACTTTTTAAAAGGTGCGAATGAATTTCGATCACATTATGAGAAATCAGCAGTTTTTAAACTAGTGAATAGTACGAAAGTGGACTGGAGACGGCAATCGGATCCCTTATTGACGAATAAAACTGAAAACTGACTGACTGATAGGTTATCATACCTAAGGGGCCTTATACCTGGCTGGGGCTGCTGGTCCTGATAGCTCCAGACTGATAAATTTATCTACAACAATCAAAGTGGTTTACACCTTAGCAAGGCGGTGACTGTGTGTGTGTGTGTGTGTCTGTGATTATGCGTCTGTCTGTTTGTTTTGATGACCGCAGATCAAGTGATCTACACACATCACAATTATACATGTGCATGATCGGGGTGAATTGAATCAATACACATACAGTACACTGATCGGTCTGTGAATGGTTGAAACGTCAGCAGCCGGCCACGCCCCCTCCACCTCCCTGTGTGCTAGACATGACACTCATCACCTGTGGTACATAAACAATAGAGGTGCAGCTGACTTCATCATCCCTGCGATGTTCCTTCAATTACCACCTTACTGACAATACCTAATTACAATATAGGAATATTAAATATTTGAATACATTTAAATCTGAAAACATCGATTTCGACGCATTGCAGCGCACGGATTGATTATGTTATCACCTTATTTTTATCGTGTGTCAGCTTCTCGACTTTCTACTATCTGTTGTCGTTTTTCTTCTCTGATTCATGACTTTTTTTGAAATATATTTGGAAAGACAACATTTCCAGATGGAAAACGCCCACGATGCTCAATCGCTGGCCGCCTATCCAACCGCTTGGACGACATCTGACAGACCTCGCATGACCCTTCAACTTCCCACTCAGCCGGCTGACAAGGAAGAGAAGGACGTCCAGCCGTTAACCCGTAGTGCGTTATCAAATTGTTATGTTCAAACAGTGGCCGGTTGATCTCACCAGGGAACCTCGCATGACCAACCCCACCATTTCTAAGATGACGGATAATTTCTGGTCAATTCTGGTCCGCTGTCTCCGAATCTGAAATCGGATTTTGCTGCGGACACCTCTGAACGGAGTTATAAGCGTTTTCGAAGCTTTGTGAAAAGGTGAGGGTTCCTATCAGCCATCTTTAGGATGTTTGAAAAAAATTCGGATTTGGCTCAAAACCTTCAACAAGTGGTTATTTAGGGCGTTGAAAGCGAATGTGAGGCCGGATTCATCATTGAAAAATGGGTTGGCGCAAATTCTGGGTTTGGCAGACCTGGGTTGGAAAAATTGGTTTGGGTTAGATAACCCACCACCTTTGATTCATCAGCGCAAATCTTGGGTTGGTTCCCCTAGCCCATTTTCTGTCGGCATGAGAGGCGTCTGCGAATACACTACGTATTTTCGCGACGCCTATCTCCGATTTTCCGTCCAATCAATACTCAATTATTTTTATTGCCAACACCTTGTATCGCTCTTTTCGCTATTATCGCGCAGCTAGTGTTGAATGCTCATTCTAGTAGTCACTGTTTTTGCAATTTTCTCCACATTCTCTTGTGGTTTCAATTTTCGTGTTCTTCTGCTGATTTACGTGTTTTTTGAAATCGTCAGACACCCAAAAAGGTAATCGGACAATGATACTTATTTAATCATTAAACGATAACTTCTGGTTCTGTATGAAGCCAGTTGTAGCCCATATTTTGAAAGACTTCGTTCAAATATATTCTGTTGTTCTAAATTCAGGCTGCATATCCAAAAATATTGCATGGTATAGCATTTTTTTGCGTTTCAGCAATAACCCCTGTAATAGCTACTTTAAAAATGATTTTCTAAAGGGGGGCATAAACAAAATTATCTTTTTTTTCGATTGAAGTAACAGGTAATCATGGAGTATGCTATGGGTGAATTAGTGCCCTTTTTCGATTCTGGAAAGTACTGGTGTGTTTAAGTAGGTGCACCGTACATAGTAAAGCAAGACGCTATACTTACACACCTGTTATAACACTGCAGTGGTTATATGTATATTCGACGAGTAAAAATAGAACAGAATGAATTTTGCGAAACAGAACGGTTCAAACTGGGGAAAATCGTTCACTTGATGCAGTTTGTATAACATTCATATTCTGACAAAGATTTCTTTCACATCGATCTGATCCGGTTTCCCACAGCTCCCTAAGGACGTAACTCCTTCTTTTCGCCTTTCTGGGAGAAAATAAACCTACGTGGACAGAAGAACTAGAAAATAGATCTCATAGAAAGAGGAGAACGATACAACTTCAAAGAAAATTTAAACTAGGATGAGAAATGAACACTATCTAAATCAGGGTGGCACAGAAGAACGACATATGTAGATGCTGGGGTTCAGAAAATTTGGGAAATGAAAGAAGAGGAAAAAATGAGAGATAATGACGGAAATATTAGAGGAAAGGATGGACTCGAAACATTATTGGAAATCTAGAGATTCATTCTGCAGCTAGCGGTTGAGTCGATTATTTTTGAAGTAGTCCGTTAAACACGAAAAGATGTAGAGAACAGATGCTGACGATCTCTCCAATCGCGTATATAGGTAGTAAACGCATTTATTATAAGTGATTTTTACAAATCACACCACATTATTTTTGAAAATGGCGCTGGAGCGCGTTATCTGCCTGCCCATTTTGGGTTGGGTTGAGCGAACCCTCGCTCCCGCCTCAGGTTGCGCGAACCCAAACCCAAACCCATCTCTCGATGGGTTATTAAATTGATGAATCCCAGAAAAATGGGTTACGCTCGCGCTGAACCCAACCCAAATCGGCGAACCCAGGGTATGCGCAATGATGAATCCGGCCTATGGGGTCTGTCTGTCGCTAGACTTAGGGTCACTGTGGGTTACGGTAGGCATATTGCTTTTTACTGGCGTTACCTGCCTTTAAGTTTCGTAAATCGAAACATGGACCTCAAATTCGTGTTCGGCGTCCCAAATAACACCCACAGGGAAATTTTGAGCCGAATCTGAGACTTTGACCAAGCCACCGTATCCACCGTAACCTACCGTAATCTATCAAAAATCGATAAACGAATTGCAGATTCGTGTTTAGCACTGCAAATAACCTTCAGAGGGGCACTTTGAGCCATATCTATCGTAGCACTCCAGGAATCGTCCAAAGTCGCGATTTGCCTTCAAATTTTCCCCCGATGGGAATCTTTGAACGAATCAAGTCTGAAGCTCCGAAAAATCGACAAATAAACCATAGATTCGTGATCAGCGCCCCAAACATTCCACCTGGAAGGATTTTGAGTGAAGTCTGCATAATTTTTTTACGCTTTTAGAGGTATAAATAAGCGCCCAACCGAAAACCCGTACAAGTCCAAAACGCTTTCAGTCTGTGCAAAGTTTGGAAAATGTGCCATCACCCAAAATTTGCCTAGTGAGGTGGTTTTTGGGCGCTGAACACAAGCATGAGGTCCGTTTATGGATTTCGCAATTATTAATGCGCGTTTTTGACGAAAAAAGGGCGAGAATTACGAATTTTGACAGGCTATAACTTTTTTCCGCAGATGTCCGTAGCAAAATCCGAGTGCATATTCGAAGAGGGCATGCCTGAGTTGACTAGGAAACATTAATCAGCTTTCTGATCCGGGGTCCGCCATGCGAGGATCCCCAGTCAGAAGGATGTCCGTACTCCTGAATTTTTTTGGCTTGTACACGTCACACTGAGAGTTTAACACTTTAGAGGCCGCGTGTCCATACCGCTCACCTACCCCACAAACTCGAGTTTTTGCGTTTCCTCAGGAAATTAAAATTTATTTTCATCGTAGCTGGAAGGTCCGTACTAAAAACAACTCATCTTAGTGGTGGGCGGACATGTTGCGCCTTGGAATTTTTTTAATGCGGGTTCAGTCACAATGAAAATCTCGGGAACAAAACGCATTGAATCGGTTGGTCAAGGATCGCACGGTCTCCAAAGTGTTAAAAACATACCTTGCTGCAGGACCAAGCAGCTGCGGTGCTGCGTGTACCGCTGCGGCCAAGCGTAAACTAATATTTTGCACTGCCTTTAATCTCCTAAGGGTTCAGAAGTTGCCTTAGAGTATATGTTAGATGGTTACCTAAGGCCTCTTAGGACAATTTCGGTCTTGCACTTTTGGTCCTGAAAACTGGGCGAAGATTTTTTTCGATCACATTATTCGAACAAATCGAGATTTTACACTTTTCTTTAATTCCTTTCACTGTTTGGATCACTTAGGTAATCTCAATATTCAATCGCCTGGCTTTATAGCTTTAAAAGCCATCAAAAAGTATTTCTGGCAATTTTTCGTAAAATGATTTTACTGAGTAATTTGTTATTTGAGAATTATTTTATTTGACTCATTCAATTAGGTTCCTTCTTCCGAACATTTTTTTGAGCCATTAAGGAGTCTAACCATAACCTCTTCGAGTTAAAAATACCATATTACTACATTTTGATCTATTTGGAAGCTGACTTTTCTAGTATGTACACGAACTTTGAATTTATGTACTTCAAGGATCCCATTTTCGAATATTCGCTCTTTTGAAATTTGGAAAATCTGTGAACCCTTGTCCTTTGAATTCTTTGAAAATCCACCCTCACATTTTTGGAAAAAATTGCTCCTGTGAATTTTACAGATATTCCCATTACATTTTCATTTCAAATGCGACAAAAGCAAACAGTTGTTTCTCAATTTTTTTTAAACGTGTAACAATCGATTAGTGGACATCTCATATTTAAAGAACAGTGGTTTTCGAACCATTCAAAAAATCGAAAGATTTTGAACAAGCGACAGTTGGAGCATCTTCTCAGACTTCAATTTTTGAATGTTTGACCTAATTTTGGAAAATGCAGCTTTTTAAACTGGTCAAGAACTTGGAACAAAATTTCCTTAACGATCGACTTTCTGAGAATTTAGGCAATTTACCCATTCTGGGTATCGGCCCCCGAATAATCCCGAAGAAATCAGTGATTGAACACCAGACTCCGAATATGTTGGTAAATTTGTGGTGTCTCTCGAAACAACGGAATTTTATTAGCTTCAAAATGACCAGCTTTCCGATTTTACAAAAAAAAATCTATGTGCTAAGACCGTTGAGCATGTCTGTGAAGAACACTGTTCATATTTTAGTAATTATGTGACATTCTCGGTATCACATCTATGACGAAAAGGCGAACTGCGAATTTCAATGGGTCTTCTGTTTTTACGTCTTCTTTTTTCTCATGATCCTTCTCGAATTTCATTCTCACTGTGTTAAGAACTGCATTAATCTTTATTGTATTGCCAATTAGTGTTTATTATTGAACCAGAACGTGCATTACGCCAGTAGGATTTTCATCAGGCTTTTTCCATTCAGATTGAATTGAATGATTAATTAGCGGAAGTTTAACGCATTACACTCTTGTAGTTTATCCGGAACCTCAGGAAAATTTTTAACAGTTTGCACCTTGAAACTCATTGGTCCTACTTTTTTTTCGAAATTCACGAAAAGCTGATTCACTGAGTTCGGTAAATATCGCTATTCTCGTACAGAAAAATTCGAATGTTCAAAATTACGGACTTATCAGGACTACAAATTTTTTAATCTACTCTGCCATTCGAATACTAAAAAAAAACGAATAAGTCAATATCCTAACAAATCAAAATCTTCAAAAGCAATTTTCTCGCCTGTTCGTAACCGAACGCACAAACTTATGGTCCGCCACTGGCCACCTATTACTGTAATTGACCGACCCCGGCAACGAGACAGTGTGGGGAACAAGAAGATGCAGCGTACGCGAGCACATGCCCGCGATCAACGGCAGTAAATTTCACTCCGAAACAGAGGATAAGTTATGCGTTCGAACAAGTACTGAATTTAACTCCCCGTACAGATTTAAATATGCGCACACTCGGAAGAGCGAATATTTTGACTTCCTGGAAATATCAAGTAAACGTGCAGTCGTGAACTTCTAGAAAATTTGATTCCAAGAATTAAAGATAATTAATATTTCATAGCAGAAGAGAGTTCTGAAAAGTAGAATACTCAGAAGAGCAAATATTTTGAATTCTTCGATTAATGGAATATTTGGACAACATTGATAATGATTGTGGTGCGCGCAAAGCGCGCACCAGATTTGGTTTTGAATCGGGCACGCGCACAACCCGTTTTTCGAAATTTCAGTTCAGAGTGAACGTAGAACTCAGCTTCGAATTGCATAAAAAAAATCGTAAGAAGTCTTAAAACCACCCAAAATGGTTTGTAATGGTTTACTGATTTTCGAGAAAAAAAAAACGAAAACCGCGCGTTTTTGTTGTTAATCTCCTTTTTTCAGACGGCGTACACGATCTTGTTGGAACACTTAAAATTAAGCTAGGGAGCTCATTTTTAAAATGGATGCAGGTTGCTCCCATTCCAATTTAAACTTAATACCTTAACTTTGAAGGGTACCTCAGAATCGTGGTTTTCATACTAAATTAGTCGTGGAGCACGAAAACTGCTTGGGCATCCTACGGCCGTGTAGACCAGGGCGTGTGGGTGGATCTGCAACCAATTAACACAGATTGTTGGAGGTAAGTACTGAACTTGTCAGAATTCGAACTCATGACACGTCGTCGATCGATAATCAATATTATCGACTTTTGCGCTTTTTACTCAAAATGAGGCGAGAAAGGGTGACAGCTGATGGGATTGGATTTCTTGGTTGGAAAGCCTTACTCATCAGTCATTATAGATAATTACCAATCAATAATATCGATTTTTTCGCCTGCTCCACAAAATGCCGCAATGATTTTTGATTGTTGATGGCTCTGAGTCACTTGCTCAATAATATCGATTTTTTCCCATGTTGCACAAAATGCCGCAGTGAGTGGTATTTCTATCTTTGTGAGTCATAGGTTTCAAAAATTGTACTCACACGACAATATCGTCTGTTAGATGTTTCATCAATCCAAAATGGAAATCGTGGAGCAAAATTGAAGTCAGAAAGGAAACCTTCGGTGAAAATTAGGAGAAAGTTCTTGAAATCGAAGCTTCCTAGCAAAAGTAATGATCTGGCATAGCCATTTAGGAGTCAGAAAAATTTCAAAAATATTCTGCAATATTTTAAAAACTGAATCGGCGTAAAATAGGCTGAAGTAGTAAAAATATAGGAAATGAATAAAAAAAAATAATCGAAATTACGATTTGGTGGTCAATCATTCCACATGCTTCTCCGTTAGGCTTATCAGAACGAAATCAAGCGCGCAACGGAAGTATTTAAGGCAGTTTTCACGATGATCATCCTTGTTGACTTTCCACAGTAAAATGATAGGGGAGAAGGATCCTAGGCTCCCAGTGCCAAAGGAACGGTAGAAAACGAGCCAGGTGTGGTAAAATAACGGCTGCAAACAAGCGTTTCGGTGCCCCAGACATGCCTGGTGCCCCAGATCCACCCCCTCGGAATGAACAAATGAAGACTCAGATTACAGGAATGATCAAGTGGAGGAAGTGCTGGTAAGTGAGCTGATCGCTTCATTGCACCAATACACACCATCCTTCTAGCGGTCAATTCCTTCACGCTCAAAAATAAACGTAAACAAGGGAGGGCCTATTTTTGCTCAAAAACGCGTCTTTCATGTCCTTTTTAAGCATGCCTTGCTATATAGGGCACCAGACCTTCCGTAAACCGTGGAGATAACGGAAGTGAAATTTATCGTGAACACTGCCTTCAAGCCATTTTTTGAAAGCTGTAATAAGGGAATAAGCATAGGTCAGGCGAGGTGAACGTGACGCTCCATGCCAGATCGCGCATGATTTATCTTTGATAAGTTTAATGGAGAAAAAGTGAAAAGCAAATAGTATTCTTAGTTATTTTACCTCATTTCCTAATTTTTGTTATTACTCCAGGATATTTTCCGCTAAATCAGTTTTCAAAACATTTCAGGATATTTTTGAAACTTCTTTTTGACTTCTAAAAGGCTATGACAAATCGTTATTTTCTCTAGCAGGAAGCTAAATTTTCAGAAATCGAATATTCAATCGATTCGGCTCCACTCCTAGTTTCCGACCTTTGGACCAAAGAGTTCGATTTATGGCATACTGTTCCCACAAACTCATTCAAACTAACTCGATTTCTCACCCAATCAATAGTATTATTACTGATAAGGAATGTCGTTCGACACGATGTCATCGCCGTCTCGCAGGCATCTGACGATTCGGACGAAGCGTTTGAATAAAGGCTAAGAGAGTGAGACGAGCTGCTCTCAGCAGTTACAGTCAGTCATACGGTGAATGTAACAAAGAGAAGATCTGCTACAGTATTCATGTACTATAACAAGTACATTATTTGAACACATAGAGTACTTTCTTGTGTTAGAAGGAAAATGCACACAGAAGCGGCTTATCCCATACCGATGACCAAAAAGGGCACTTACTCAACTGAGGATTGGCGAGGCAAAAAAAAAAATAATTCTCATCACAAAATCATTGTCACCTTGTCAAATGAATCTAGTTGTTGCAGCTGAGCCAGTTGATTTTTTTAGCTTCTAGTTTTATATTTTCACATTTTTCGCTTCTTGTCTCAGGCGATTATCGGCCCGAGCCGCCTGACAGTTTGGCTCGTGTTCCCAATCTGCGAGTCGGCTCCTGTTGCTGTCCGGACCACTGCTGTTGCTTTCTGGGCCTTTGCTGTTGCCATCCGGGCTGCTCCGGTTGGCCCGAACAGCAACAGCAGCAGCTCGGAGTCTGAGAGAATGAGCCGAACTGTCAGGCGGCTCCGATTTCTGTTCGGCGCGGCTCCGGGCCGTGAATCGCCTGAGGTTGGAGAAATATCCTGGCATAAATCTTCTAGACACCTAACCTCTCACCGTGAAAGTTTCTCAAAATCTGAGCTGCACATAGAACCGATCCCAGTTGTTGGCTTTCCCGTACTGATTTAGGCAACCTAGCATGTCGTGAAAAATGCTTCACAAGGTACATAAATGCTCTTGCAAAAAAGTGTTGCACACATAAGATGGAGTTTTGAGATGCAACTTTAATATGTTCTTGGGGGAGGACAGTGACCCAATTTTCTATACTCAGAATCGGCTAAATGCCTTCCTCACAAGGGGACTACTTTTAGTCAGCCTGGCCATTCCGGTCGAAATGTACTTTTCTAGAACCGTTTTAGGCGTAGAATTGTGATCTTTGCAGCTGCCTTGAACCACTATGAAAAAAGTTATAGGCGTTTTTCGCCAGATATTCATACCTAATGTACATCCTAGAACGGGCATCAGTTTTTGGAAAATTGGAAAACGGACCTCATAATCGTGTTCAGGGCTCAAAATAACCTCTCTGAGCAAAGTTTGGGTGGAGAAACGCTTTTTGAAAGCCTGTCGGTAAGGTAAGGGTACCTCCATGAAATTTTTAGGGGGTTTAAAAAATAAGATTTGGCTCAAAACTTGTTTGTAGGGGTAATCTAAGGTGCTTACCACGAATCTAGAGTCCGTTTGTCGAAATTCTGAAGTTTACTATGAATTATGTATGTAGCTGCATCTACATGCATATTCTCGCGATTCGCCAAATTTTGGAAAGACTTCGTTTTTCTTTGAAGGAAAACTTGGGGATCATATAAGGATTATCAGGAAAGCGCTTCGAAAATTCAGAGCCACTTCGTAGCAACTGGAGTGAGTGTGATTGTGATATATGTAATCCATGATTGATGCCATGCTGTTGAAGAAACATAATCCCGCTGCTTCAACGCATAAGGCCCTAGTTATACACTAGCGGAATGAAAACGTCCCGCGATGACATTGCCGCCGCTTGCTGCGCGAATCAGCAGGGACTCATCTGTAATACTGCGTCTTGGAGGTGTTTGAAGCAATATTACAGACAAAAAATTTCCGGTCGTATAGATTGTCTTTTATCGATATTTTACGCTTCTATCGCTTGCTTATTGCTAAAAGTTACTTATAATTTATTCTTCTTGTTATAGCAGTGCTTGTTATGCCGTTTCTGTAATCTCTTAACAAGTTCAAGTGTAAGAAAAAATAATCAGCTGGTGGAATTTGGCAAACTTCCAACAGGGTAGGTCACGCAGCGATAGAGTATACAGTGCCGCGGCTTGTATAACTGCTCAGTGCGGGCTTCCGGTGCGTTTTTCTGTGACAACTGCTCCTTTCAGCATGCCTCAGCGCAGCTAAGGCGCAAATAAGTGATAGTTGTCTTGTTAATTCTGCAGCGTCCCGCCGGTGTATAACTAGGGCCTAAAACAACGATTAATGGAAGATTGCTAGTCAGTCACACATCAAATTGAAAATTTGGCCCACTACAAAAATTCCCGTTTTACAGTCGCCTTAAAAGAAAATCTCAATCAAGGGTTTCTGTTAACCTTAACTGGCATAGAAATCACAAGTAGTGTTCTAAGACTGGAAGAAAAGTGTTCAAATTATGAAGGTTGCGGGTTGCAATTGATTTTTTCGAACTCCAAAAATTCCTTCGGAATCTGGCCTTGAATAATGAAACCTCTAAGAACATTTTTAAAAAATATGCTCTTACATAATGCACACTTGATCATGCTTCGGGGTGAATTTTTTTTCGGAAAGGAAGTGTTCGTTCAAATCAAAGGTTGTGTTCCTCCTCGACAAAAAGATTTTATACATAGACAGAACGTTAAAGGCGTCGTACGCGCAAAAAACGGTGTCTTAATTTTCTGTTTTTAGGTAGGCAAGCTCTTGAAGTGAGCGATAATAGCAAAGAACCCCCACAGAAAAAAAACTCAGCTTTTTTTTCAAAATAAACGCGTTTAAAAGCCTTTTGAATAACTGATTGTCTTTTCAAAAGGCTTTTAAACGCGTTTCTTTTGAAAAAAAGCTGGGTTTTTTCTGTGGGGGTTCTTTGCTATAATCGCTCACCTCAAGAGCTTGCCTACCCAAAAACATAGAAAAATAAGACACCGTTTTTTTTGCGCGTACGACGCCTTTAACGTTCTGTCTATGTATAAAATCTTTTTGTCGAGGAGGAACACAGCCTTTGATTTGGACGATCACTTCCTTTTCGAAAAAAAATTCACCCCGAAGCATGACCAAGTGTGTATTAAGTAAGAGCATATTTTTGAAAAATGTTCCTAGAGGGCTATGCAAGTGAAGTTGAACAGAAACCCTTGATTGAGATTTTCTTTTAAGGCGACGGTAAAACGGGAATTTTTGTAGTGGGCCAAATTTTCAATTTGATGTGTGACTGACTAGCAATCTCCATATTCGTTGTTTAAGGCCCTAGTTATACACCGGCGGGACGCTGCAGAATTAACAAGGCAACTATCACTTATTTGCGCCTTAGCTGCGCTGAGGCATGCTGAAAGGAGCAGTTGTCACAGAAAAACGCACCGGAAGCCCGCACCGAGCAGTTATACAAGCCGCGGCACTGTATACTCTATCGCTGCGTGACCTACCCTGTTGGAAGTTTGCCAAATTACACCAGCTGATTATTTTTTTACACTTAAACGTGTTAAGATATTATAGAAACGGCATAACAAGCACTGCTATGACAAAAGGAATAAATTATTAGTAACTTTCTGCAATAAGCAAACGATAGAAGCATAAAATATCGATAAAAGACAATTTATACGGCCGCAATTTTTTTGTCTGTAATATTGCTTCAAACACCTCCAAGACGCAGTATTACAGACGAGTCCCTGCTGATTCGCGCAGCAAGCGGCGGCAATGTCATCGCGGGACGTTTTCATTCTGCTGGTGTGTAACTAGGGCCTTATGCGTTGAAGCAGCGGGATTATGTTTCTTCAACAGCATGGCATCAATCATGAATTACATATATCACAACCACACTCACTCCAGTTGCTACGAAGTGGCTCTGAATTTTCGAAGCGCTTTCCTGATAATCCTTATATGATCCCCAAGTTTTCCTTCAAAGAAAAACGAAGTCTTTCCCAAATTTGGCGAATCGCGAGAATATGCATGTAGATGCAGCTACGTATATACGTCTCAAAAAAGTGCGTCACAACACTCTTTTATGCGAATCTTGCGAAAAAGGGCCAAAATCCAAAATTCTACTCGGTGCAGGAAAAACCACACACCAGAAATGGTGGTCCGTGCGAAAAACGCGCCGAACAAAAACGGAACCAAACACGGTGCTCAACGAATAAAACCCTACAAAACGCTTCATAATGCGCAAAATGCGCTGAAATTCAAAAGAAAGCAAAATATCATGAAAATGCTGAGTAGTTCCGCGAAATTCCGCCTAAAGGCACAGTACACCGTCAGATATGAATTTTGAGATTTTCATGCAGTTGTGTAGTAGACTCCTCTTGTATAACACGTGCCAAATGCAAGATCTCAATTCCTCCAAATAGGCGAGATATGAGCGACCACCACAGGCCTGCCCCCTACCAGATTTTCGACCATTTTCGGTCAGTAAGACTTTCTTTTTGCGCTGTTTTCAATGCAGTTTAGAGCCAATTTCTACGTTCACTTCGAACTTTTCGATTTCGAAAAAGCGGTTACGTGCGGGGCCTATTCAAGGCCAAATCTACTGTGCTTCTCTGGGTCAACCGCAATTGCGTCTCGACACGCTTTGCGGCCGCACGCGCTCGGGTCAGTTGGGTTTTCAGCGCCAAAGCCGACTCGATGTGGCTTTTTTATACAATTTTCATCAATTTTTCTTAGTTTCCAGTTTCTAAAACCCACCTAGAGTCAGCAGATCGGCGGCTGCGGCGCTGGAATCTCTTCCGACTCGGGAGCTTGGAGCCGCAAAGCGTGTGGAGACGCAATTGCGGACCGGGATTTGGACCAGATAAGCACAGTAGTGCTCGCTTCGCGCACACCGCGGATCACCTCAATAAACGGTTAGAGTGAACTTATTTTTGTAATTTGTAATGCATACTTCTTGAAAAAAAAAAGAAAACCGGATTAGTCATATACTCGCCATAATGCTTGGCGAGGTGTTCAGTGAGCAAATGAGATCCTGCAAAGGCCTTCGAGATAGACAACGATAACGATAATGTTTTGCGCGCTGCGTTTGTCGCTGCGGCGAAGTGTGAAAGAGGTAGAAAACCAGGAAAGGCAGCCATCCTGACGCCTCAGAGGCCGACTTTTCTTCCCAGCCTAGGAGGAATTCTTAACAGCAGCTTCAGCAATTATGGTTTTGAAAAATATAAAAAACTCGAATTTAGTGAAAGTCGAGCCGGATTTGTCGTTTCGACAGTCTGTGGTGATCGAAGCTCCTCAGCCGACACCAGTTGACGTCCGACAGAATTATTCACTTATTTCTGGTGAGAAATTGTTATGTTTTCTGTCCTTGTGGCAGCAGTTGCGTGCGTGCGTGTTGCGTCGCACCATCAAGCATATAATGTCTCGAATCTCTTGCAGGTTATACACACCCGCCACTGGAAACCCTGACGCCGTACAGCGTTGAAAGTATAACCGGTATGGGTATACCAAACTATACAAATAACTACATCTACAGCTATCCGCAGCCAAATCTCAGCTTTCAACCAGCGGCTCACTCGACGGCAATTAATGGGTTTGTGCTTTTGCGGACATTGTTTCCACCGGAAATCGGAAGGTTCTGGGCGTTCTGCACACTTGATGTTGGGAAAGGCAACTAAGAGCGAGCTAGTAACAGCTTTTTTACGGCCCCAAAGCTTTATTACACCATGCCCGCCCCGCCCACTTTTTTAACGGCCGGGGAAGTGGGGGAGGGGGGCAGAAGTGCCGCATTCAAGTTTTGGGGTCGCATAAGGCTATTTATGGCTGGCTTTCAGTCTTTTGGGGGCCGGAACTTCAAATTTCCAGTGAAAACTCGTAGTTCAACTCTATTTTTGCATTTTTTTTTTTTATATTTTAAAAGATTTTGTTACAATAAATAATTTTAGAAACATAATATTTCAACCAAATCCTTATCCTACAACTACGCAATATATAGATACCACAAATACCACTTTTGATCTCAGTCAGGTGAGTGTGTTTCTCGATCGATATTTTTACTTGCAATGACCGCTTAGCATACGTGCGCTTCCAAACATGTAGAACCCGATTTAGCCCTACTTCCCATCAGCCCAATCGTTAGAATGTCTGAAATGTGGCCAATCATGTGGCGATAATCACCCCATCACAGGCGGATATGTGTGCGATGATTGCTACATTGGAATGGAAAAACCGCCATATACGGTAGGATTTTTAAGACCTTTCACGATAATATGCATTGTAAACATTGGCCCCCAACCGAAAAAATCTGATAACATGAAAACAAATTCCGGCAAAATTTTATTGTTTTTCCGAATTCTAAAATATAGTTTTCAGGTGGCTTTTAACTTACCGATTCTCGTATTCAGGATATCCAGAGGTCGTTCCGTTTTCCGATCCCGGAGATTTGGGAAAAATCCGCTCGGTTCTGTGCGTGTTCTAAAAGCACGCGCAAACTGCTACGCTCCGATCTATTATACGCGATTAATCAGTAATAACCGCGGCGCGACCGCTAGCGAGTGACCTTGTAGTTCATACTGCTGTCATCTTCTATGCGGGAAACTACAGTGCGTCGCATAAGTATACGAACACCCTCAAATTTCATAGCTGGGCAATTCGAACGAAGTTTCAAGCATCAGCACCGGTCTCTATGTTTTTCGCTATGCCGGAAACGGTAGGTCACATTGTAGGAAGGCAAATCGTAGCAGTTTTTTCCTTTTACACATACAGAAATTCATTTTTTAGCCGTCGAATAAGTACACGAACACTTCAGAGAAACGAAATTTTTGTACAAGAGACATACGAAAAAATCCTGTTTCAAGCGGGATAGTGAAGAATGTAGTTGTATGCGTAAATTATCCTCATGTCACGCGATTCACATCTTTCTTCCGAAGAACAGGCCCAGGCCCGGGCTCTCTACGCCGCCGGTCATGGAGTCCGACAAATCTCTCGACAAATTGGACGTTCACCAAGCTGGGCATCTCTTCGCTTCTACGGAATCCGGACTCCTGCGGAATGCGTGTTCGTCTGGGGTTGTAGGCGCGACACGACGAATCATAGAAGCAGCAACACATGCGCGCAGCGGAGATCCGATTTCGCATCGCTGAATGTGTCAAACCATCCTCCGTTCGTTTACATAAACGTAGAGCCGTGGAGAAAAAGGTTTTGTCGTGTTCGCGTCAGAACGTAAAGTTTTTGGTTTAAAGCGTAATCGTTGTTTTGAATGGGTTTATTGCCGCTTCAGGTTGGCGCAGGTGTGTGGTCGAAGGAATCGGACTTCGGAATAGGTGCGAGCACTCTGGCCGAAATTAAGTGCGTCACGGAGTCAGGTGATTCTCAGCCTTCACAGCACCGAACGGAATCGTATGTCGTCGAGCTCGTTATTCTGGGCCCGCCGTTTTAATGTCGGGAGTGTGGCGGACAGCGCCGTTATGTCCGCAGCTGACGTGATCTACCGGATGTACCCCGTGCAACATACGTGATGGATGCTATGGCCGCGTCAGCCGGATCTGTCCTTCGAGTGGAGACATTGTTCGAAGATCTACAAGGTGTGAGCGTGAGTTTAGTGCCGTGCACTCAAGGCGGCTGGGTCGCCGGCGAAAGTGTGAAAGGGTGAAAACCGGATAAGGCGATCTGACGCCGCGAGGCCATTTTTCTTCCCAGTGGTGAGTCTTAAAGACTTCCAATTTGTTTGAAAATTATCGAGAATTTGTGAAAGTAATTTCAATCTTCAGGTCGTATACTCCTCGCGACATGCTAAAATGAATTTATGTATGTGAGAAATATGCTTCCTTGTCACCGTGCGTGCTCTGTCTCGCACGCTCAGAATAATGCTCGAACTCTTAGTTATACCACTCATGAAACCCGAGGACCATGAAAGTATAACCGTGAGTTACAAATATCTTTACATCTACGTATGACCAAACAGAAGAGCTACTCACGAAGTTCAATGTTTGTCTTTTTTGCATTGTTTCACAAAATCAATCCTTTCTCACACGATGGGGAGCAATAAAAATATAACAGTTTTAGGCCCATTTATTACACCGTGCGGCATTTTTAGGCGGAAGTGAGTCAATCCGCATCAATTTTGTCGCATAAAGGCTATTTTCTGTTCCAGTCTGGGGCAGTAAACAGTGACCGTTATCCCCTATTTTGATTTTTTTTTATTTTAAAGTGCAATAAATAATTTTGAAATATAATTTCAACCTTTATTACAACAGCTATATGCCACTACCACTGATCGGGTAGTGTGTTGTCATCGTACTTGAGACGAGCTCTGGTTCCAAACATGTAGGTACATAGCCCTCTCCCACAGCAATGTTGTGCAAAGCTCAGCTCGTAATCACCCCACACGCGGATTGTTCGTTGCTACATGGAATGGAAAAACCGCCATTACGGTGATTTTGGCACGATTTATGTACAAATCTATCTGAGAACGCCTTCGGAAAAAGATTCCACAAAAATGCAGGTGAACACCGATCTCGTATTGGCCAGAGGCGTTGTGATAGTGTGCTATTCTGTGCGTGTCTAAAAGCGCGCAAACGCCTGATCAATAGCGATTTGAATAAGCCGACCCAAAGTGAGCGGTCTTATGCTGCTTCTTCAAATACAGTGCGTCGCATAAGTATACGAACACCCTCAAGATTTCAGTTGGGCAATTCGAACGAAGTTTCAAGCATCGGCACCGGTCTATGTTTTCGCTATGCCGAAAACGGTAGGTCACATTGTAGGAAGGCAAATCGTACAGTTTCTTTTTACACATACAGAAATTCATTTTTAGCCGTCGCATACACACGAATACTTCAGAGAAAAACGAAATTTTTGTACAAGAGACATACGAAAAATCCTGTTTCAAGCGGGATAGTGAAGAATGTAGTTGTGGCGTAAATTATCCTCGCGTCACGCGATTCACATCTTTCTTTTCCGGAAGAATAGGCCCAGGCTCCGGCTCTCTACGCCGCCGGTCATGGAGTCCGACAAATCTCTTGACAAATTGGACGTTCACCAAGCTGCATCTCTTCGCTTCTACGGAATCCGGACTCCTGCGGAATGCGTGTTCGCACTGGGAGGCCTAGGAAGCTCACTGGAGAGTCTCCAACACAATGGTGTCTAGCGCGACCGTCCGCTCCGATCTCTCGCTGAATGTGTCAAATGATACCATCCTCCGTTCGATCCATCGCAACGAAAACACCGAAAGAGCCGTATTGAAAAAGGCTCCGCGTTTGGAAGAACGCCACAAGTCGGCCAGGCTCCAGTTCGCCCGTTCAAACTTGGTTACAAATTGGAGGAAGGTGAGCTAAATCGCGTGCTATCCAATTTCATGGAAAATTTTTTGAACCCGTTGCTTCAGGTTGTCTTCTCGGTCGAGAAAAAGTTTAATTTGAGTGGTCCGGATGGTTCGAGGCACTACTGGCCGGGTCTTCGGAAGGAGCCGACTTTCTTCAGCCGCAGGAACTTTGGCGGAGGAAAGGTGATGGTTTGGGCAGCCTTCACAGCAACTGGGAAGGTCGGAATCGCATTCGTATCGAATCGTATGGATTCACTTTAGTACCAGGAAGTGTTGGTTTCGCATATTCTTCCGTATTTTCGTCGTCGGAGGCGTCAGGGCTTCCGTTATGTCCAAGATAATGCCACTATACACGTCAGCCGATCTACTCTGGAGTAGCTCCGGTGCAACAACGTCGATAGTATGCTATGGCCAGCGATCAGCCCGGATCTGAATCCTATCGAGAACCTTTGGAGAATCATTGTTCGCAAGATCTACAAGGATGTGAGGCAATACGGAACTGTGGAGTCACTCAAGGAGGCCATCGTGGACGCATGGAACGAAACTGATTAAGGGACCCTCCAGAACCTCAGTGATAGCATGACAGATAGACTGCTTGAACTTATTTCGCGTAACGGTGGTGTAACATCATACTGAAGACTTTTTCCATATGTATTGTTTGGAATTATTCGATAATTTTATGAATTCCCCCAAGTGTTCGTACATACTTATGCGACGGCTAAAAAATGAATTTATGTATGCGAAAAGGAAAACTGTACGGATTTGCCTCTCTCCTACAATGTGACTCACTGCTTCTGCATAGCGAAAAACATAGAGACCGGTGCCGATGCTTGAAACTTCGTTCAAATTGCTCCAACTATGAAATTTGAGGGTGTTCCTATACTTAAAGGCAGCTCGAAGACGCTCAAAAAATAGAGGGATAATCTACATTAGTGGGATCTTGAGGGTCCTAGAAGAGCCCTCAACGAAGTTGGGAAGAGTTTAAAACGAGTTAAAAAATGACCGTATTTGATCCGTATTGAGTCACAAAATCATCCTTTTCTCCGCCTCACCGATGCGTGGGCCGCGCCTCTTCAATACAACAAATGTTCAAGGCTCTGATTACGGTCATTTCGGCTCATTTTTTTACGCTTCTAAGGTCGTAAGAGTTCCAGAAAGGGCCGCAAGAGTAAATTAGCGTCGTTATCCCAACAAATTTGTCGCTAGCTCCGCTTATTTCTGGGCCAATGCGGTAAAACTCGTCCAACATCTGGGCCAATATAGGATCGAACCGTTATACCTTCCTTCTATTTCAGTCGATTTTCTTCCGGTTTTTTCGTTATCTCTGAATATTAACAGCTTCAGACTTTCGATTCATTCCATAAAATTGATATCATTTTCGAGCGTGTATGCTGCCTTTAAGCGACGCACTGTATGTACAAGCTCTGAAGGCCTGATCGATAAATTTTTCATACGTTTATTGATCGCCAGCTGCGCGACTACCCACATCTGGTAATAGTTTCATCGTCGTGTCGTAAAGCGGCAGCAAAGAGGTGGAGTTAGAGCCGCTCCATAAATTTTAGTCCAGCGCAATGCGCCTGCGCGGCTGGGCTGCGGTAGCTGGCCGTTCTCACCCACCGCGTTGCTGACGCGACGCGGATTCGGATTGGATTTTCGTTCAAGCACGTTTTGTGTGAAAATGTTATCTTCGCCGATGAGACCTTCAACACTTAAAGGCAGTGTTCACGATAAAAGATGTGTTCCAGTTTCCACTAGGAATTGGTAGTGGAGGGGCACACTGTATCGCTGACGTCGAAAGAACGCATGAAAACAAGCCAGGAAAAGCTCCAAAAGAGCCTAAAAAGCTGGGCGTGCTGCCACTTCGAGCGCAAGTCAAACTCTCAAAGCGCATCACACGCTCCACCGACGTGAACAGATGAATGCTCGAGATCGTCAAATGAGCGATGATACTCCAATCATCAGCCCCGTTCTCTCCCTTTCCCATTCTCAGCTTCTCTCTTCATCAGGTCGGCTCTGCATAGATCGGCTGGAAAAGTGACGGAAGTTACAAGCTCTCGAAACAACTCGCTGTCTCACCATTTTCCATTGCTCAATCTTTTGAGGTACCATAACTCTGTTCCCAAAAAGGTCTTGGAGCGACTTTCAGAGACATCATTAGAATCAGCATGGGGCCTTTTCAAGATAGGTTGAAAAACAGAAAATGATTTTCATCGTGAACACTGCCTTTGGCAGAGACTGGGCGCGAGTTTAACGACCAGTCCCTTTTTACGAACCGAAACCGGCGCGCGCCTCCCACTTATTGCCAATCGATTCAGTGAGTTTTTGAACTGGATTTTTGTTGTAAATGGCTACGTCAAAAGGAGATTTATGGTGCTCAATACCTGCATACCAGTTATGCAAGTTGTTTTGAATATAGATATTCCGGAAATTAAAGGAAGGAATCCGTTTCTCTTGAAATGAAACAAAAAATCGTGTTCATGGCGTGGGTGCGCAGTGTGGACACGCGGTCTCTTAAGTGTTAACTGCACGCTGCCGCAAATTCTTATTCATCCATTGCTTTCTATCGATCGAAATCGTGTCATACATAAACTCGTCGTCGGAGACACTTGCAAGAGTTTTATCGCATGGCGACGTGTTTACGCGTAATATGCCAATTTCAATCGATATTGTGACACGCATCGATTCGCTTCCGAAGTTCCGAGAAAACAATGCGCCTAAGCGTAACGTCGCGTAGCACCCCCAACGAAACTACCAGGTTGTCCAATAATTCTTGTCCGAAAATTTCACCATTTTCAATTTTTTCAACTTTATTGAAAAACAAGTCTAATCAACAATATAATCACCACAGTTATCCACAACAGTGGCCCATCGATTGGGCAGGTCGTCGATGCCCCTTCTTGCCCAGAACTCCGGGGCCGGGCACCTCGAGGAAGTCCGCGATGTCGGATTTGAGGTTGTCGGGGGTAGTTGGTGATTTTCTTCCGGCCAAATGGTGCTTCGGCGGGCGAAACAAGTGGTAGTCGGAGGAGCGGGAGGTCCGGGAATACGGCGGATGGTCAACCGTCTCCCAGCCGAGCGTCGCCAACTTCTGCTATGGTCTCCTTCTCGCCACGTGGGGCGCGCATTGTCGTGCAGCAGGTGGACTGGAGAGTATTCGTCGGGGACGTTTTTCCCCGGATGGCGGCGGCTAGTTTCTCGAGCTGATCGGTGTAGATGGGAGGCGGTGACCGTCCTGTCCTTGCGGAGCAGCTCTCAGCGACAGCATGCTCCTGAATGAATTTCCACCAGCAGCAGAGCATGATCTTCAGCGGGTGCAGGTCGGCTTTCGGCGTCGTCGGCGGCTCTTCTCCGCGCGGGATCCAGACGGCACGGCGGGCGACGTTGTCGTAGAGGACTCCAGCTCTCATCCCCAGCGCGACCAGGTCCTCGAGAAACTCCTCGCGATGCGGACGAACGAGGAGGGACTGGCAGACGGCCACGCGGCTCTGCTTGTTGGCGTCCGTCAGACGGTGGGGGGATCCAACGGGCCAGAACTTTGTGGTAGCCGAGTAAAGTTGAGTCGATTGTGGATGGTGGACTTGCTGCAGCCGAGCGTCGTCGCCAGTTCACGGGTGGTGGCTTCCAGCTTCTCCTTGATACAGCGACGGACTTCGTCATCATCCACCGTAGAAGGCCTCCCGCTGTGCTCTCTGTCCTCGAGGCTCGTGTCGCCGCTCTCGAAACGATTCAACCAGCGGCTGACTGTGCGTTGGGACACTGCATCCTCCTTGCACGCTCTGCCAATGTTGGCGACCGCGGTGCCCGTGTCGTTGCCCAGCAGCCACTCGTAGTACACGAACGTACGAATTTGACCTTGGTCCATTTTAGCTTGTACTGGTAACTACACGCGGCGACTGCGCCTTATATACCCCTAGCGTAGAACTTTGGAGAACCTTCTAGAAGGTTCTTACACTTTACTGATATTATAACACTTCTAAGGAGAATTATAGAATTTTGAAAATTTTCGGACAGGAATTATTGGACGGCCTGGTAGAAACTCGTTTGTTGCCCAATCTAAATAACTAGACCGCCCACAATAAGCCTAATTTGGCGAAATCAACTGTTGTTACGCCACAATTTTCAGCTATATCCCGCTACTACGATGGATGCCAGACATTCTTCTGAAGCCATGCCAGTATCCAAATCTCGAGGTGGAGCATCACATAAGAAGCCCGCAGCAGTTGTAGGTTACTTAGTGGATGTAATTGAATAAGCATTTTGTTAACACAGCATATCTCACAGAAGACTTCCAGCGCGTAGCGAGTGTGCTATAAACATCTGTCTTTTGATCTCTAGGGCAACGACTCCCGTTGACATTGAAAAAATCAATGCTTTTCAGCAAAATTCTCAAAGGAGGCAAGGATTAGTATGCTCGAATTGTGGGGGAACAAATACGACATTATGGAGGAGGAACGCCGAAGGAGAACCAGTTTGCAAGTATGTGCGCTTATTTTCCTGACACATTTTCGTTTTCGACATTATTTTCCATATTACCTAAAGAAATATATCGTCCTGCTCATGCGTAGTGGCCCCACTGCGAGACCACCCGCAACACGCTCGCTCGTGACGTCAGTTATTGATCTTGCCCGTATCGGTCGATGGCGCGATGCGCGAGCTGAGGCGAAATCGCACGAAGTTCCCTATGGTATTGATTGATTAGGTGCTAGGCGGCGCGGTAAAACGGCGTCGGCCAATCGATATTGTATAACCGCACTACGCCGCTCTGCAGCTGGAGCGTGAACTTATCCGCACACGCCTCCATTTGGAGGCGCTGCCAATACGGCAACCAATCACGTGCGTGGGACACGGTGGGAAACGCTTCGAATCCATGATTGATTTTTTCGTAATTTTTAGTGCCTGCGGTTTGTATTACAAGCTCCATAATGTGCAACGGCCGCCCACAATGAAGAAGGAAGGACAACTTCAAACAAGGTATTTTGAGTGCATTCACACGAATGAAGACAGCTGTACAATATCGACTCCCACCGATTTCAGAAAACGGAAAGCAAAGTCTGATGGCTCAGCTGCCATTAAGAAACGAGACCGATCCAGTAACTATACTCAGTCAACACAGGCGATTCCGGATCGAAGTGAGGATACTCTCTGATACATACATATTAAACTCGCACTATATTAATGGAATATCGACACCCGAGGGCTTGAGCCGATCAGTTAAGCTCGACAGCTCAACTTTTTCACTTTGACTGGCTCTGTGTCGAACACATGGAACAGGCTGATAGCTGGCATTTGGCGGGCAAATGAATTCTCCCTGCAATCTACACGAGCTCGCCAGTGATCCGCCCGCTCGCACGAATAGTGTTTCCAGTCCACCCGCGGAGCTCCAAAGCAAATCTGGTTCGCCCACAACACATCAATCCGCTCAATAATAGTCAATCTTCGAGTATTCTCGATCCACCCAGAAAGTTGTAGGCAGTACACTCCGATGAGAATAACTGGAGAATGGTATCACGACACAACGCCAAGCATTTTGAAGCCACGTACCCACAATGGCCAGGGGTGCGGAGGCATTGCCCTGTAATCTGCCGCTGATGGAAAACAGGGCTGCTGGGATTTCCACCTCGGCGAGTTTTGTGGTTAATAAGTAGTCTTATGGCGTTGGGATGGTCGCATTCTGTTGGAGGAAAACAATACAGCCAATCCGAATTTTCAATCCTGTGGCTGACCATGGATTTTTGAACTCAAATGGTGGCTTGTGTTGGATGCACAATTACAGACGAGCTGAAACGCGTGCACACTGCACATAGTCACACACTTTGTGTAACACACAGTGCTTTGGTCTGCACACACACACACACAATTGGAAAACAACAAATCCACACGCTACTCACAGCACACCTCAGTCAGCAGCCAGCTCAAATTGCAGTTGTAGTTTTGTCACGATCCAATGGCAAATTCTCCTTGAGCTGGATCGCCAGTCGCACGCACAATTTTCTCAAATCAAGTTTTAGCGCGCACTTTGTCACCCTGTGCGCATCACCGCGTTAGAAAGCGATGCTTCCCATCGCCGCTGCTTCACCGCAACTCGGCACACGCCTCTAGACACTCGCTTGTAAAAGACGCACAGCTCTAAATGACTGCGCAGCAATAGCCTGATTGCACGCACCCGCTGGCTGCCAGCTATTCACATTCAGCTCTCTTCAGCAGCCGCGATTCGCTCGAAATTTTTTAGCGGCTCACCGGCCATTCGCACAGCTATCCGCCTGTTCGCGAAGCCATTCTTGGTTCTGGTCCGCATCACACCCAATCGCGGCTCAGTACCGACTTGGATTTGCTTTCTGCCTGCTTCCTGATACTGATCTGCCCGTTAGCAGAACTAGTGCACTTGATCTGCTTGTAGAGTTCTCAGCGGCCTCGATTCGATCTGTCCGCGATTTGCAGGCAATCCGCCCTATGACCTCTCTTTCTGCCCGCAAAGCTTGCCGGCCGCTCCAGTCCTCCCGCAACTTATCAGCGGTCCGCCTGCTACCAGCTATCTGTTCCGTTACACAGCAAGTGGGCTTGCTAGCAGCCGCGATCCGCCCACTGAGATTACGACAAGCTCCAACTGTCTGAGATATCCAATAAATTGCATGCGTATCGATCGCAGATTTTATACAATGATTCGGCCATTCTGGTGCACGAGAATGTACTTTCAACGATATCGAACTTTTACTGTCACTTTGTTACAGATACCACCACATATCAGCCAACATTTGGCTCAATCGGGTTTTCTGGTCAGATGGATACCAGTTATTCATCGATGAATGGTTATTCATCCTCCTGGCAGACGTCTGGCGGTCTCGGCACGTCAGGTATGTACCTTTAGCTAACGTTTGCTACACATATACAAATATGAACAGAGAAACTTTTATTGTTTACATGCCCCCATGCGTTGCGGTCACCGCGTTCTTCTGCCCTGTGATAGTTGCGCGCGATAGTTTTCTGCGAGGAAGAAATCGATCGCACTCTGTGCATGCGGCGCGTAGTCCCTGTCTTTTGGTTACAGAACACAGATTTTCTCATGGAGTCTTTTTTTTAGCAGCAGATTCAAATCACTCGTCCGCATTTCACTCAACAACATATCCCTCACCATATGCGCCCTCAATTCCTAAAATTTCCGAGGTTTGACTCTTTTCAAAATTCACAAAAATCTCAACGCTACTGACTCATTGAGCATCAATCCAGGCTCGACATATGGGCGAAGACGAGACGCGTGCAGCCACTCAGGGTTTGGTGGAAGATAGCGTCGATAGATCACCAAATGTTTGACCAGTAGGAAGGTGATCTATTGATTACCTGCACACATGCCCACACCTTGCCCTATATCGATTGCCACAACTTTGGCGGGAAGTCGTCTCTGCAATTCATTGTCGAATGTTTATGCAAAAAAAGCTGGCTGTCTGTCGTCAAATTTGTCAGCCACCGTGGTGATTATGTTCGAATCTATTCGCACACCTTTGAGAAGTGTCATGATTTCTATAACTTATTGTTTTTTCATTCGTTGCTCATATAGGCATTTCAGATACCAATTTGTGCCTTAAATTTTGTCATATGTGTATATTCGGGTTGCCGAACTTTGAAATGAATAAATATTGACAAACGTTTTTTCTGTTGTAGGCCTTAAAAGACACTCCACAGTGAGGAAATAATTTTCAGTTTTTTGCTCATATTTGGGATAAGATTTTTTCTCGCTGAATCCAGTGGTGTTCCTACAACGACTAGACTCCCTGTGAACGAAGTTGTGATTCCTAGAAAATGCCAAGGGGCGAAGAGGGCCGAGTGTTGGCAGTTAGCAGGCGAATCGGTGTCCTTTGGCTGTCCGCCCACCATTTGCCCCATGTGCTCTCCGGCAGCTAGCGATCAGCCCACCAAAGTTACGATAAGTTGCGATCAGCCCGCTGAGATTGATCGAGTGGACCAGTTGTTCCTCTCCTGTTCTTTTTTCCTCAGAGCTTGACGATGGTATAGGCAGCAATTCGCCGGCCATCTGCCAGCGATGAACAGGAGTCATCGATCCCTACGCCTGCTACTCTCCAGCCACCATCTACCAGCAATCAATTCGCAACCCACCAACATTGTATACGCCGGTAACCGCCAGCTATCAGCCCGTCATCTGCTAGCGAGACGCCCACGAGTAGCCATCGACCCTCCCTCAACCTACAGCCCGTCATAGCTCAGCGATAGGCCACAGTCTCACCCTGTCGATATGCAAGTAAGGCGTGCAAAGCGAAGACAAAAAATTGTCATTTGATGAACCATACTGAGTCGTCCGTAGTCCCTCACGATCGATACTTATGTAGAGCATACGGAACAGGGGGAACAACGGTGCTTCTGCGCGCCCTCCTATGCCGTCATTAGTCACACCTAATTCCACCCGACGATTCACAAGGCAGCTGTATTGATTAGGCCGGCTCATGGATGACCCAAGGCGGCCTACGTCAGAAAATTTGAACTACCAGTGGTGGTCAGATCGTCTATGTCACGATGAGACGCGATAAGCCTGTTTCAGGCGACAAAGTAGACCACCTGTCCCGCCCTTTTTTTGTCGGCTTGACGAAGAAATCGCCAGCAGTCCGCCCGCCAGTAGTCAGTCAGTGACCCGAAAGCCACCTAGTGAGTGTTTGCCGGCGATCTCCACCGGAGCCACTGAATCACATGCCAAAGCTGCTGTGAGGAGTATATCGGGGAAGTATCTCGACCTCCACAAGTGCGCATCAAACAGCATTTAGATGGAAGAAAAGTCGCGTAGCTACAATGCACAGTGGTGCCATAGTATTAATTGCCACCAAGGGGAAGATTTTGGGGTGCGAGGGAATATACTGGCGCGGGAGGCCATGGCAACTGCGAGAAGAGCTTTTGAGATTCTGGATCAGTGCGAGGGACCTTGAAGGCACAGTACACCCTCAGATATGAGTTTTGTGATTTTCATTTGTTTGAGTAGTAGACCCCTCCTGTATAACACGTGCCAAGTGCGAGATCCCAATTCCTCCACATAAGCGAGATATAAGCCACCACCACTAGCCCGACCCCCTTGACCAACGACCACAGGCCCGACCCCCTTCCGGATTTTCGACCTCGATATCGGCTGGATGGATGAAGTTCAACCGAGCCTACGCACACGCACACGCCCACGCACACACACACACACACACACACACACGCATACACACACACACATACACACACACACCCACCCACACACGCACACACATACACACACACACACCACACCTGCACACACACACACACACACTGCATACACACACACCTGCACTGCCTGCACTGCCTGCCTGCCTACACTGCCATGCACAGCACTTTTTCTGCTGCTGCCTGCCTCCCACCTACTCACACACACACACTGCCTGACACACATACACACACACAGGATCCTCTGTTTACACTTTCTCTCTCTTGCCCACACACTTACACACTCTCTGCCCTACTCTGCCTCACACTGCCCCCACACTACACACCTTCTCACACTCTACCTGTACTCTACTTACACTACCTGCTCTCTCTATACTGTACCTCTTGTGTCTGCTACTCTACATACTACATACTACTCTCTCTCTCTCTCTATATATATACACACTATCTAATTTTTCTACTACACACACACTATATCACACGCTACATCTCTTTTTCTATATATACTATATATATATATATATATATATATATATATATATATATATATATATATATACTATATACGCACATATACTAATATATACACACATATATATATATATATATATATTTTATATACACACACACACACACACACACACACACACACGCACACACACACTCACACACACACACACACACACACACACACACACACACACACACACACACACACACACACACACACACACGCAACGCCGATGCCAAATGTAGTTCAGTAGTATGGATACCTATCCTATATAAAGAAACCAACTTCTCCATGAGGGTGGATCCTAACGTCCAGGTAAATTGAATTGCCGAACTGGGTTATTTCGATCCAGCTTTCATCACCAGTCTGGCGGAAAATTCCACATACACGGTTGTTGAGGTCAGCGATCGGCGCCCTGACCAGCTGAGCAGATGTCCCAAAATAATTGCTCTTAGCTCCATATTGTTTATGTGAAGGAGAGAAGCTTGATTAATCTTATTGGTGTTACTTAAAAAAACAGCATGCTCACAGTGAACAACGTATCTAAGGAGGTGATGTACTGTGATTAACAGCTTCACCTCACTTGCTCAAACTGCTTGCCATCTCCGGATCTGAAACATTACATGACATGCTTCGATAAGAACGATTCTACTAGTTTCACAAAATGTGCTTCCATGGTTGAATGTTACTTATGTTAGATTTAAAACGAACAAAATGAACAAATTTCTGTAGCCGGACACACGTCAGGTAGAGTTCGCGCAATCATTTTAGTCCGATGAATGGACGGGGCTGCGGCGGTAGATCACCCCGCGCGAATCGAAACCCCATTCTCCAGTGAGGCCGCCAACCCCGCACGGCCAGCCGCCTGGTCCATGCGTCGGACTAAAATGAAAACGGAAACCATATATGCGCGCTCGTCAGCGTCCTCGTAGGTGAATTGTTCGGGTATGATCAGTTTTCTGAATTGCATAACAATATCTGTGATCAGGTCCTTTGTTAGGAAGTAAGATTTTTCATTCCGCGGTTGAAGATGGCATAATGCCCGTATCCCCACAACGCTGGTCATCGTCTAAATGTGTTTTGAGATTTGCATCACGCACCTCACGTGGTTTTGGTAGTTCAGTGAGCTTGTATAAATATATATTTATTTTATCTATATACCATGGACATCATATACCAGAAAACACATCTAATAATCTTACTGATAAGAGTTCTAAACGAATTATAAGAGAAATGGCCTGGTGACAACCATTAGGATAAAGTATACGCAGGACAATATAACAATTTATGCGCAACAGCAATTTACATAAATGTGTGGCACGAACAGAACAGAGAATACAAAGAGTGAATTCGGCCTAAACCTAAGTCAAGCTGATATCTAACCCCTTAGACCACTTTAGTTACGCGAGAGGGTGGAATAGTCATTCCAGCACCTAAACCCTAGGAGTTACAGCATAGAACACAGCCCATATTCTCGGCTACGGCGACGGAAGACTGACAATCAATGCCAATCCAGCCAGTTCATTGATTTGTTCCCGCGCGGCACCCGAGATTTCAAATATGAAATTTGCGCGTGTTTCGGCGCGCTCGCTGCAGACTTACATACCAATGTCCCTACCGTAACTCCATATTGCGCACAACGGCATCGGAAGTTGGTCCCAGCCTGGAATACACGAAAGTTTCTTTGATAAAACTATTAATTACATCAAATACACATAACATTAGAGACTGAGAACATTTCAGATTTACTACTTTAGATTCTAGTCGTTTGAGACAAGTAGAAACAGTAGCACCATAATCATCCTCGCGCTCAAATTCTGCCGATACGATGAGCGTCCTCTTGCGAAAGGTGTTACTGTCTCCGGTGAGTTCGGAAACTCGGGTATACTCCGGCTGCGTCGAGAAGCGGTAGTAGACTTTGTCGTCTAGAAAATTGTCGAATTTTAGTTCCCAAAAGTTGCTAATAACCACAATCACAAGAGTTACACAAATGTTGCTACATGGATACACTCGGTGGTTCAGTGGTAGAGTCCTCGCCCGCCACGCGGACGGCCCAGTTTCGTTTCCCGGCCGATGCATCAATACTGTCCGATATATCAACGTTCAGTGGTAAAACGCCTTTATCTATGTTGTTAAGGCGGCTTTTATAGACCGCGAAAGAATGCAACACCAGACAAGCGAACATATCCAAGGCACAGCGGCAGGTATTACAAACATGAGCATTAACATGAGAAAACATTGACGTATGATCGTGCCACGACACGAGTTCGAGTAAATAATTTTTACAGAGTTTATCACTGCATATGCTCGTTCCGTTAGTTCTCGTCCGTTCTTTTGATTTTAATGGGAATAAACTTTCAGAGTTAAAGCGAATACATGATCTGGAGCTACAGTTTGTATGGCGTTCAGAGTTGCTAAAGCTGCATCAAACAGAGTTCTCGTCAAACTCAACTCTAATTTTAAATTGCGAATAATGGCATATAGGTTGGAGCGGTGTTAGTTGAGAGAAATGAGCATTTCTGGTTGCTCTGTTGAAAAGTTCCAGTTTTCCCGGTAAGGTTCACGTAGGGCAAGAAGTCTGTCTATGTCATGAAGACGACGAGATATTCGCAGTTCTGCTATTCCCATGTCAGTGGCAATATTTCTCCCATTAGATTCCATCACCACTATTAGTGCTTCATAGTTAGGCGGGATGGCAAGACCGAAAAGGTGATCTTATACTTCTGAGTTGTCATAAAAATCTCCGAACACCTAGGATTATATTTTTCCGAGATGGTATTGAGATGAAAGTGCGCCTTCGTGAGAGCATCTCTGAGTGTAACATGTGCCGTGAGATTTGCTGACATGGAATGTTCTTAATGTCAGAGAGAATTTGTTTTCCGTACATCATTGAACGATCTTGAATTATTTTCAAAATCAATCAAACCGGATGAATGGAGAAAATCCACCAAGGTAAAGCAGGCAATTGAGAGGATCTTTGCCCTCATTGAATAGTCTCTTTCCATCAGTTCTTCCACCTACATTCTGAACTTAGGTGGGCAGAAAGTTGTATGACGCTTGCCCATTTCCTCCTCTCGATCGGCCTCTCGACAATTATAACACGAGTCACATTATTAGTAGCGGAATACAAACATCGCTCTCATTTCTGAAATCAAAGGCTTGACGACGCCAGGTAGTTAGATCAGGAAATTCTGTGCACGAATAAGCCCGAAGGGTTCTTTGACAGAACAAACATCCAGCACTGGGCCCCGGGCTGCCCCGTTGAGCTTGCGTATTCTGGCTAGTAGTTGTGTCTCTTCACTGTCGGTCTCCCTTGTTTCACCTGCTGTCCTAGTCTTAGAGTGATTTTTTAGATCACGTCATATATATTCAGTTTCTTTTTCTCTTGGTGATCTTCCTGGCCAGTTGGTCTTTTCCAAGATGAGTTCCTGTAGCGATGTATATGAATATAATGCTCGCCTCAACAGTGGCCACGCGGTGAGGTTTAATAGGTGAATATTGCTCGATATTGCTCGGCATTGACTTTAATAAGTTTTACCATACTTATTGCTGACTTGCTGATGTGCTGGATTGCTGTATTGATAGTATTGATAGGATAGACGATATGAATGTATATAATTGTTATATGTAAGGTGTTTTGATACATCGGTGGTTCTTCATAGAAACGTGGTAGACAAATAAGCAATCAACGGATTCATTACGACATTTCATAACAACAGACAGAAGAATAGTATTACGAAGGCACGATGGCCGCCCTAAGGCGATCTGACCATCTGGCCCCGCTAGCCCGCCGGGGCGGTTTATACACCCATCCAGAACACCATGAGTCATTCACGACATAAACTATTCTAACCGTACTATTGATGAGTATTGATGTGCTGGAGACGAGGCGTTGGCTTGAATGAGCCGCAAAGCGAAGCGATGATGCTGAGAAGCGATCTTGAGAAGCGATAAGTGACTGCACTCGCCGGCGACCACCCTGTTGGCAACGCCTTGCCGCTGTAGGCTCTTCTTTGACCTGACTGAGCCGTTGAATGACTCAATATCCAGAATCTGGTATATTGCACAAGGATCAATGATCTCCTCCACCATCTGGATTCAGATATTCCAGCCTTGTATTGCAGACAATGTCGCAGTACCACCAATCCCTGTAGGTGTACTTGCTTTATTACGGTTCAGAAGTACGCGTTTTCCCAAGCAGTGGTGACTAAAGTCGATGGTTATGTGGTGCTTTTTGTTGCCACGCGGGATTTACTCGTTGTCAGCCTCAAACTTGGGTAATTAAACTTTTATTTCAAAATGCAGTAAAATATGTATATCAAACAAACCAACAAGTAAACTAACAAAGAAATAAGCAAGAGAAAACACAGAAAAGGCACAAATAATACAATACTTTTCCTTGGGCTACCTAGCCGTGATTTTATAGTACTTATAGAGCAAGTGCTTAATAACGTCTGTTAATATTATTCTGGTACACAGCCTCCTAACGTTAAGAGTTGCGACGAAAATTGAATCGATAGGAGGTTGGAACATACTTGATCCTGTTGCTCCACGACCTCCATGAAGAGTTTATAAGTGGTCGAATCGACTGATGTAGTAGCAGCCGCTGCTCAAACGGCCAGTACGTAGGCCAAAAACAAGATGGCGAGATATGTTTCAGACATGTTTGGCGACGCGCAACTGGCAAAGGAAGGCGAGAGAAATGACGAAAACGGAATGGATGAGAAAAATGAGGCGCCACATACTGGAATAGTATTGAATGGCAGCCAAATAAATGACCAAAATATTATTCTGTTTGTGCTCCTTATGAAACAGATATTAAATAATCTCAGCTATTTATGAATAGAAGAATATTCATCAGAAAATATTACCATTGAAGAGGGAAGCATAGATGAGAAGCGTCGCGTCGAATGCCATTTGCTCGTGCAATCTTCTTTATACTGAGAACAATATCATAGCTAGTGCATTTCTTCTCCGCGCCTCCGACGATGCGAAAGAAATAAACAACATTGGTCAGCCGAGCCTGTGAACGGAGAATGTTGGCATTTGAAAGCAGTGTATGTGAGCAAGCGAGCCTGGTGTTCAATATACTGACATAGGTGTCTTTCGAAATGAATCTGAAGCGCTGGTCTCCGCCTTGGATCGTCGGACAAGAATTCGAGAAGTGTTTGTCAAGCAGTTCGCAGAAGGCGCATCGAGTCCACTCATACGCTCCTTCGGCTTTTTCTGCTAACTTGCGTTTGGGGAGAAGATAACTGCCATTAAACAACTCTGTGCGCTCCATCTCCAATTCAGCGATGTACTGGACCTTAAGCTTTCTCTCCATTATGGCCAGGTGGTTTTTGCCAAGATGTGTTTCCTTGAAAACAGATGTTTTTGAACGTATTACGTGTATCGTGTGTGAATTTGAAAGCTTTTTATGAAGCTCGTCTGCTTTGCCCTCGGTGTCACCTTTAGTAAGCTCAACCGAGGGATTTCCACGGCCGGTGCCACTTTTTGAGATTTGCATCACTCATCTCATGTGGTTTTGATAGTTCAGTGTCTTGTATAAATACACATTTATTCAATGTAAATATCATGCACATTTCAACAAAAAGCAAAATAAATAAAGGAAGAATGGTCTGGTAAGCATTGTCTGGTCAGTAGAGTTTGGAAAAATAAATGAGGAAATATCTTTCTGGTCAGTATAGTCTTGAAACATACACTAAGGAAGTGATTGTCTGGTCAGTACAGTCTGGAAACGTACACTATGGAAATTTTTGTCTGGTCAGCATAGTCTGGAAAAATAAGTAAGGAAGTATTTGTCTGGTAAAGTATTCTCTGGGAAAACAAGTAAGGAAATATTTGTCTGGAAAGTATACTCTAGGAAATAGTTGTCTGGTAAGCATCACCTGAAAAAAATCAATAAAGGAGAAGGATGGAGGATGTTCATCGAGGACTGGTACGACTACAATATCCGACTTCAAGAAGTTCAACAACAGCAATTATATTCTCCGTTTTTATTGTGATCACATCGTTGCGAAAATATAATGGTTGTATGAACATAGGTGGTAAAAAGAGAAAAAAAAAGAGATCCCACTATAAAAAAATCCTTTCACCTCCAGAATAAATAAATGAATGAATGAGTGTCAGTCCTCAATCCGTCGCTGGGGAGTGTCATGACTTTTGGTCATGATCCCACTCCTCTGCGCCAGGCGTGAGAGTCAGCTCCGCTCTGGCGGCGGTATAAAAGGGGGTGCGACAGAGCTGAGGGGCCAGTTCTTCGAGGGGAAAGGCACCGGTAAGCTCCGGAAAGAAAACGATAAGGTATACAAAGGTGACAAGGTGAATCAACTGTTGTGGGAAGGCAAATATATGGAAATATATTAGGGTTGACATATTAAATGATTATATAGGACTGATAAATGATTAGTAAACTGGAGTGGTCAGTCGGAACTAATTTGTCTGGAAATGATGCATCCAGACAAGTATTGCGTGTTTCGTTCCTTGCAGCTCCTGCCACCACCACAGTACTTCAGTAACACCTCGCATTTCCTTTCGTTACGGACACGGCGTCTTCTCTCATCTGCTGACCTGCTGCTTTCGCATGAGTCAGAGTAATGTCTACCAGCGGTGTTGCACAATGAGCAGCGCATGGAACTTTCGTTTTCCCATTCAACCTTTCCTTGCGCAGAACGCCTCGGTGGATGTTTAGGCGTACTTTATATGTCCCTAATTATTTGCTTAAAATTGTTCTGAGCCTGGCGCGTTTGCTGATTTGCTCGCTCGATTTCTATTTGCGCTCAGTACCACTCATCTGAATTAGCGGAACAAAAGGCGGTATTTTGCGTTTTAGCCTCTTATCCCCTATTGTTCGGTCTACAATGCCTACACAACGAGGATGTTGTGCACGGGGTGATCAAATGATCACCCTTTCTCAAGCAACGCTCGCAGCGCCTCAGTTCATTAATTCGGTTTAAGCGCTCCTGCAGTGTCGAGTATTGGGGGCATTCACTCGCCCAATGTCACAAGGAGGAACAGGAGATGCATGTTCTGGTTCGATGTTCGGGAAGGACCCGGCCTTGGTGACACGCGACGTCGGCTGGGGCTTCTGCCGGGGTGGCCGTCGCCTAAACGTGGCTACCTCACAACGAGGAAAACGGCTTCGCCATGTCAATGTGAAAAACATAGAATTAAAAAGTTAAAAACGAGGAAAAGAAAAAATGCAATGAGTAATATCAATAGTGTGAGTATTTCATATGAATTACTACCGTGCCGAATCAGCTCTTCCATCGCACTTTGTATATTGTCGATTTGGTCCTGCATAGAAAGCATTCCATTTCGCAAATCTTGCACTTCCTCTCGCAGGGCTCTCACTTCACTGCATGTGCATGTGGCATGGCGGATTTGACCGAGTTTGTGGTCGGCCTCGGTGACTGCTGACTAAAGCACTCAATATGCTGGTGTATACGTCAATGTGACGAGACTTATTCTAGAATTTACCTCGCCCCTACGCTGTTTCACCGGTTTCGGCGGAACAGGGGTTGGATCCAGTCGTTTGTTAAACAGTTTGCATTCAATACCCTTTTTGTGTCAAAATCTTTTTTATTACTTTCGTGAGTGTGCTCAACTTTCCGCTGGATTCGCTGAAGAGGGCGTACTGAAACCTGCACCCACTCGATTTGGCGGGCCAGACGGAATGCGGGAGACAGCGGCACCATGGGTCCAAACAGGGGATCGTCTTCGACCGGAGCAGGTACTACCATCGGGCGTAAGGCAGGCTGCTCGTCTTCGTCGCGGATCGCCGCTGGAGCAGCTTCCAAGGGGTTTTGCGGTGAGAGCTCTCCGCTCATGTTTTTCAATAAAAATCATTTCACATTAGTTCTTTCATTTCGGTAGGGAACGGAATTTTGAGCCACGATTCATGCGTCGATTGATAGTGAATAACTCGAGAATCAATATTTGTATGAAGTGGAAGATAGAGTCCTATGTCATGCAGGGAAGTTGAACTCAATATTAGCAATATTAGCGTGCACGCCTAGGTGCGTCGAAAAAATAAGAGCAATATGTACGAAAACAAATCAACCATTTGCAGTAGCAACAAGGAATAAAACGAAAACGAAAAGTGGAGGCACTTCATTATTAACATCTAAAAAGCTCATTGTACCCTTTCTAATGGAAGAGTTGCACTGTCAAACCTATTCCGCAAAGCATTGTGAAATGAGTGATACATAGGATCACGAGGGAAAAAAATCAGGTGGATGAAGCTAGGGAGACGCCATCTACACGAGCACTAGAGCATGCTTGTAAACTCTGACACCAATTTTTCGGATGTTAGGTATTCCCTACCCCTAACAACTTAGCTTCAAAGCCACCAACAAAAAATTTCAAATTTCGGTTGACCAAACAAGAAGAGTTTGACGGAATAGCATGAGAGAAACCCGAACGAAAACACCAATTTTTCGGATAAGAAAGAGCAATGAGTAACCTTCATGTTTACAAAACAGCCACACTCTGCCAACGCGTAGCCAGATGCCTCCGAGGGCGCGGCCTGAAACGCCGCCCCATTCCATGTAACGAGAATTTACGGGTTTTAGCTAGGATAGCTAAAACCCGCATATTCTTGTGTCAAGGCTACAAGGGTGCAAATTCTGCCCGTATTCTACGTAAAAACGAAGGCTAAATTCGAGCCAGTGCTCTCTCTGACGCTAAACCCGTATATTCTCGCTACAATTTTGTAGCGAGAATCTACGGATTGAACGACGGCCTGTGTTGAAATGCAATCTCAAACCCGCGCTGGCTACGCGGAACACAGGGATGCCGTTCGAACAGTGTTGGCCCAGTCAATCCACGGATGCCTTGACACTCTGTGGGTGGTCGTGGAGGGTGACCCCGCGTCGCCGTCTGAAAGACCTTGCTAGGAATAATTTTGGCCGCTGGTATGCTGCAGACCGTCGGGAAGAGACGGCGATGCGCTCGATCGCAGCAGGGATCGTCTTTCTAGTACGGATCAAGACTGGGTTGGTCGATCGACCGAGTGCTGCAACGAGAAATTGCGTAGAATATGCGGGCGCCGTAGCTTAAATTTCACCAACTGAGGCTAAACTTTCCGTAAATTCTCGTGTTAAAATTAGACTAGATGCCTCCGAAACCCTGGGCATCTCTGGTTTCCGTGTGAGGCATCTAGCTACGCGTTGGCGGAGCAACAACACAAGAACACAATATAACATGAACCAAGGCAGTAATATAATGAATAGTCTTATCATTAAATTCTCCGATACTACTTCAATTCATTACACGGTCTCGATCGAACAAAATTTTTCAAAAAATACCGTAGTGACACTGTTTCAGGTAATTCCAGTTCAAAATCCAAGGGGTGGTTGATTCCCAAGGGGAACAAACTCGTGTATGGTTACAGATGTATTTTCACCTTAAATGGGTTTTCCGATGGAGGAGCAATCGAACCATTCAATTCAGATCAAGGGAGATTTATGAATAATAATTTGGAGACGGTTATACTTCATTGCAGTCTTATGACGCTCAAAGGTTGGATTCGCGATAAAAGAGAAAGTGGAAAAAGGTATATCTAAATTTCAACATTCCGAAAGGAAAAAGAACGGGATTTTAGAATACATTAGCACTGAGAGTTTACCACTAGGATAACAACGATCTCGAACATTAGTGCGGAGAGTTCGTGTTGACTTGCATTTCGGAAAAATTTTAAAGTCATCTCTTACACTACATGGTGAAGAAAAAAAATCAAAGTCCAACAGCACTCAAGGTTACGGCAGACACCAGAGAAAATGTTGAGGAAAAAATATGCGAGAACTTGTTACATAAAATGCTGTGGCAAGAACTGTGGGACAAGAAAAAAATATTTTTCTATTTGAAGAAGGATGAAAAAACAAAAAAATGTTGTTTTCAGAAGAAGGAAGAGCAACTGAGAAGAGCCAAATGTTGCCAGACTACAGATAGCAAGAAATTTCTAGTGACTAGAAAAAACCAGAGTATGCGAAAAAAACTCTTTTCCAACTACATATTGCGTGTTGCAAAATACAATACATGGATAGTTCTACAGTACATTTCACAGATATTTAACAGTCTTTTCGTTAGAATCACACATGCGTAAAGCTAGAAGTCGAATAAATCGGAATGGGAACAGCAGTACACGCCAGATAGTTCGTATTTAGGGCCAGCAGATATAAAAATTCACCAAGAGGGGAAAGGGCATGCTAGCGAATGGCTCCGCGCTGGATTGATTCCTGTACTCTCCGTTCGGACGAAGAAAGAGATGATGTGCTATGACAAGGGCAGTGCCGCAGAACGCGCAGGCCACAGCTATGTTTACAGATATTGAAGAAATGACTAATGTCTGGAAACTCGATATCAAACGCAAAATCAATTTGATCTGAGATATCCTGATTCCAGTTTCGAAAATATCGACGAAAAGGTTTCTATCCGTTCACGTAATTCAGAGTTCCTTCGATGTGAAGGATCGTGATCTCGCCTCCACATTTAGCTTCACATTGCTCTTGCACTTGCGCCGAGTTGAAAAATAGATTAATTTTATTTTCATATCCACCTTTTTTATACCTAATCCCAAATTGTTGTGGGAACCACAATAAGTCATAGTGACCATTTCAAATGAAAGGTGCTTTTCTAGAACCATTTTCGGACGAAAAGTCCGAATATGCCCATCATAGCATTTTTTCTCTGATTTTCGTACCTATTCAACCCTCCAAAAAGCGCATTATTTTTAAGAAAATCAGGAAACGGACCTCATAATCGTGTTCAGCGCCCAAAACCACCCCACTAAAATGTTCCTTCACCCAAAGTTTGGGTGAAGGAACATTTTCCAAACTTTGCGCAGACTAACAGCGTTTTGGACTTTTTCGGATTTTCGGTCGGGCGTTTATTTATACCAATTAGAGGGCTCTCGGCGCATTTTCGAAAAATATTCCAGATTTGACTAAAAATTCGCTCTGGGGGATTATTTGGGGTGCTGATCACGAATCTGAGGTTCAATTATCGATTTCCCAAGGTTTTCGACTGTATTCGTTCACAGATTTCCATCGGGGGAGAATTTGGTGCCAAATCGCGACTTTTGACGATTTCCGGAGTGCTCCTTTGGAATATGCTCAAATTATTTCTCTGGTTGTTATTTATAGTGCTGGACACGAATCTGATGTCGGTTTATCGATTTTGACCAGCTTACGGTAGATTACGGTGGGTATACGGTAGTTTGGTCAAAGTCTCAGATTTGTCTCAAAATTTCTATGTGGGGGTTATTTGGGGTGCTGAATACGAATTTGATGTCCATTTGTCGATTATCGGAATATTGAGGTAGGTTTTGCCTCCTAATTGGCATGTTACCTACCCTAACCTACAGTAAACCTTAAAATTTTGACAAGCGAACCCCAGATTTGTGTTCAGCACCCCAGATTTCCACTACATACATGTTTTTTTTAGCAAAATCAAGAGAAAAATTAAAAAAATATCCTGAAAATTCCATGGGAGGGGGGAAGGTACCCTTAAAGGCAGTGGTAGCGATCAAATAAGCTTGTTGTCTTTTTCTCTCTGAACCCTTTTCTTGGTCTCGAGTAGTAGGATCTAAAAGAAAAAATCGCGAAAAAACCACTGTTTTGGGCCAAATTTGAAGCCTTAGCTTTCTTGTCTTTTGATGTTGGACGAGCCCACTCCACATCATCGGCATCGATGACCTCTTATATCAAGAACATCAGCTGGCTTGAAATTGAATTTCAATCAATGAACCTTCGGATTTACTCAGACATAGGAGCGGACTTATCGCGACGCATAATATGAACAATCGCGTGATCGACGGCGATCAAACCGGTATTTGAGGGCGATCAAACCGGCAATTGGAGCGATCAACCCGTCTTTAGAGCGCGGTCAACACTAAAAGAGCAGGCGATCAGTACACTTTCATCATAATAGCACATACAGCGCACAAACCTTCAGGACGTAGCCGTAGGCCTGCGTGCTGTCAACCCTACAGGCCCAAACAAGTTTTTTCCACGGGTGGCCCTCGAAAGTAAACAGTATGGGGTTCTATGGAGCCCCCCCTAGCCATAAACACAAAAGATCACCGTCGCTAGGGAAGGTGCGGCTAAAAATTTATCATTGATTGTATCTTAAGCTACCGCGGCTATCTACAGCTCAACAGAGCGAGGCATGTATAGATAGTCACAATCTTCAAGGATACAATCATTATATCATTCTCAACCGTACCTCCCGTAACGACAGAGGTCGCTTGTTATTCTCAACTATGGGCGCTCACTTAGAGGTCACCCAAGAATGACTTGGATGGCCTACAATACCGGAAATCGGTCTACAAATCGAGACAAGACACAATTTTCACTCGCTACGGGCCGGATTCATACGCGACAAATGAAGAGAAGCTGTGCTTACAATCCTTATCGACCAAAAATCTATAGGCATCCATGGACGATTGAAATAAACTCTGTATCGCGGTGAATATGGTTCCAGGCCATTTTCACTAATTCTCAGTCTTAAAATCAAAATAGATATAATTTCATTTTCGTTCGCATCTTGAACATATCGCAAAGGCACTTAAATGTACTGGACGCACAGTTATGTGAATCATTAAAGAAAAATTCGAATAATGCCTAGTGGATACTGGATATTTAATACTACTGTGGATAATGTTATCTACCGTAACCTACAGTAAACCTTAAAACTTTGACAAGGGAACCCCAGATTCGTGTTCAGCACCCCAGATTACCCCTACATACATGTTTTTAGCTAAACCCGGAGAAAAACCGGAAACACCCTAAAAATTCCATGGGAGGGGGGAAAGGTACCCTTACCTTGCCGCGAAGCTTTAAAAAACGCTCATAACTTTTTTCAGAGTGCGTCTAGGCAGCTTCGATGGGCATATTCGGACTTTTCGTCCGAAAATGGTTCTAGAAAAGCGCATTTCATTTGCGGTGGTCACTATGACTTACTGTGGTTCCCTTGTGAGCCCTCGCATCTGAGACGTCGGCTGTACACAATATGGTAATTACCGAGCCTCGCATACAACCGTAGCAGCACTTTAGTGTTTTTGGAATTACATCGCATGCGATGTCGATAACGTCCTGCTCCATTTTCGTTACACTGCGATCAGGAGTAATTGCGATTTCAACTGAAAGTGAGCTTGTTCGTAGAGTTGGCACTTTTTTCAGACCTTCTACAGTAATAATTCCATTACTAACCGGTATCGGCAATGTATTGGACAATTGGGGTACTTCCGATACATTATTGTTTGTACAATAACAATTCACAAAGTCCTCTGCTGGTGTACATTCACAAGTATCTTTTATAGGGCAGTCTGTGTCGTTCAGACACTTGTGGGGAATCGACAAGCGTAACCAAACTGTGCGCCTTCGTGCAAATACCCAAGTTTGAGGTGAATAAACACCTCGAAACGTTGCTGGCGTATAAATCGGTCAAGACCCGCGTGGCAAGGAAAACCCCCGTGGCGAGCAGTTTGGAAAGCCAGCGTTGACTTAGCGATTTATAATTCTTGAAAAAAAATGTTTTCTTGTGAGTGACCACTCTGACCAAACGGAGTTCCTTTGCAAGTCTGGAAGTCGACTCAAACGGTCGGCATCGAATCAACAGAATATTCGATATAGTCAGTCGAAAACTCGATTAAAGGCAGTGTTCACGATAATCGTCAATTTTGAGATTAATTGGGAAATCGATTGTTTGGTCACCGGGTAGAGCTGAAATGACGAAGAAGTTGAGAAAAACGCCCTAGAAGTACACGAAATTCTTTACTCTCACCCCGCCTTTTTACTCTCACTGGAACTGTTTGTTGTGAGAATGAAATCTTTTGTGGACCCGTCCTTTAAAAATCTCCACTTTCTGTTGCTCCGTTCTTTGCTTCGGACCCTGACTACTACTGTTTTGCGAGAAATATTCTTCCATTTCCGATCAACCCCATTTTTCACAGTTGACAACCACCGAGAACATGTTTATACAACCGGACAACTAATCCAGACCAGGAAACAATCTCACTGAAATAAGGCGTTTTAGTGCGTTTCTCGCCGTTTCTTCGTAATTTTGGTAACCCTTGGTGGCCAACGCATTGTTTTGAGTGGAAAACATGGAAACGAAAATCATCGTGAACACTGCCTTTAATGAAGAATTTTGAACTATTCGAAAACTCCACTAACTGGAAATAATAATTGAAAATCAAAGCTTCAGACTGTTCGAAAAATATATATCGAGCTACCAAATCATACAACGTGCTCGTGACCGTCGGCTTAGCTCGAAAACAACAATGGAATTCGAGGTCAAATAGACTCACTGTACAATTCCAGCACTGCTCAGGAGTGGTGTGCACGAGTAGAACCTTTTTTTGCTGAAGATCCTTCCGTTGTTAAGATCAACCCCATGTTTCTAATCAGAAGCTCAAAAAGGATAAGATGCATCCTCTTCGAAGAAAGCGCAGGTAACTCTAAGAGTTTCGGCTGAGAAATAGCCGCAAAATCGCCGAGAAATAGTGCTCTCAAAATAGGTATACGGCGCATTTCAGAGGCATGATTCGGATGTCAACACCTCAACACAAGTACCCAAGTTTGAGGTACTCACACCCCGTTTAGCCTCTGGAGCAGGGATGTGCGGCAATTGCCGTTTGCCGTTTGTCGTTTGCCGGCCAATTTTGGGACTTTTTTGTCGTTTGTCGTTTGCCGAAATTTTTGTTATTTTTCCGGCAAAACTGGGCAAAACTTTGGAAGCAAACGCCGTCTATGCTCGCAGCCATGCAGGGGGGGGGTGAGCCGATTGTCCGTTGCTCGCTCAACCGTTATCAGGGGATTTTGGATTGCCTGTTTTCCGCTCCATCGCCTGACCATTTTTGAAGATCTGGTCATGAGGATGCTTCGCTGAGAAAGCGACCGTTCGCTGCTGGTGGTGATCAAAGTCGAAGTTCCAAAGTAGTGCTTTAGATTCTGTTCCAGAGTTTCTACAGGATCTACTTGTAGCTAAAAGAAGCAGGAAGTATTTGTGCGACTCACGTGGGTAGGGACTCTGATAAAGCTTGCAGCGGCAGTGCCAAGAAGGTACCTCGACCCTCGACTGCGCCGTGATACTTTTTGATTGGACCGAATTCATTACTTGCTTGATTGGACCGATTTCTTTACCAACACAAGGAAGATCGCCAAGCATAGTTCCGTAAGTGGACAGAACATCGACAGCTTCTACGAAGAAGCGCTAACAAGGGAAGTGTTTAGAGTGGTAAACGCATCTGCCAAAACGACTAGTATCGTTAGTATCTCTAGTGGCTCAATAGTATAACTGCACAGTTCCCCGAACCGAGCTGCAGGTTCCAAGCAGTTACAAGCCTAAAAAGGTCGCTTTTTGTGCTTTTTAGACCCTCCAAAAAGGGCATTAATCTTCCGGAAATTTGGTAACGGACCTCATAAATGTGTTCAGCGCCCAAAACTATCCCCCTGAGCAAACTTAGGGTGAAGGCACATTTTCCATACTTTGTCCAGACTGACAGCGTTTTGGACTTGAACGGATTTTCGGTTGGGCGTTTATTTATACCGATTGGAGGGCTCTGGAAGCGTTTGAGAAAAATGTTCCAGATTTGACTTGTAATTTTTCCAGGAAGGTTTTTGGGGCGCTGATCACGAATCTGTGGTTTGTTAGTCGATTTTCCAAAGTTTTCGGCTAATTTCGTTCGAAGCTTCCCAACCGGGAAAATTCCGAGGGGAAAACGCCACTTTCGAGATTTCCGGTTTTCTACGATAGATATGTCTCAAATTGTTACTCTGGGGGTTATTTGGAGTGCTGAACACGAATCTGGAGTCCGTTTATTGATTTTCTGCAAATTACGGTTGGTTACGGTGGGTATACGGTGGTTTGGACAAAACCTCAGATCCTACTCGAAATTTGTATACGGGGATTATTTGGGGTGGAGAATACGAATTTAATGTCCTTTTGTCGATTCTCAAAATACTAAGGTGGGTTTTCTCTCCTAAATGACATGTTACCTACCGCAACCTACAGTAAACCTCGAAATTTCGACAAATGGACTTCAGATTCGCGTTCTTCATTCTAGATTACCCCTACATGCAAATTTTGGGCTAAATCCGATAGAATTTTGGAAACTTCAAAAAAAAAGGCCTGTTGGGTACCCTTGCCTTTTCGCGAAGCTTGAAAAATGCTCATAACTTGTTCGAACTTGCAGCTCGGGGCGGGATACTGCGCATTTTTACTATTGAGCCGAGACAGATGTACTAACGATACTGGTCGTTTTCGCAGATGCGTTTATCACACTAATCACTTCCCTTGTAAGGGCTTTCCGAGAAGAGATCAACGAAGAATCAGTGCGAGCGCGACGGCAGAAAGATGGACTGGTTGAGTTTTGTGCTGGAGAAGGAGCCTTCGCCTTGGAGAAAGACGGACAAAGATTCGATATCGGCAAAAGACTGGAACTGTCGTTTGATCGTCTCCTCGAGATACTTGTAGACTGGTTCGACTTCAGGACGTGGGTGATCTCTTGGTCTATCGACACAAGAATGGATGAAGAAAAGTCGAAACGACTTCTGAATTCGGCATGAACTCATATGGAGACGGATGGTAGGATAGTGACAATTGGGCCCACGGTTAATGAGAAGAACTACCTCAAGTGACGCGAAGTGGCAGACCTATGGAAGTCGATTGGATGATGTACTACAGAGCTTGGACGATGGTGCGGCGCAACTGTTTGTCACAGCGTACTCGATGATTCACAATGCAAAACTTCTCATTGAAGCAGAACCATCTGAAGGCAGTGGCCAATTTTTCACTAGTCGCGTTGGTGCTGGTGTGTCTAAGTATGTGTAGGAATCCGAAAGAAAAAAAAGGCTGTAGGAGCATTACTATCAGTATTCCCAGATTTCAGATCGCCGGTGGAGGAGATGTCGGCTAGACTCAGGAATTTGATGCTCGCCACCCGCGCGCATTTCGGGCCTCGCTCGCCACCCGCTCACCTCTCATTTCGAAGAGCTCGCCACTCGCTACCCCTCGTCTTCGCTCGTCACCCGCTATGGGTATAGCGGGTCGCGAGCGCGAGGAGAGGTGGTATAACGGTTCGCGAGCTGTTTGCTAGCGAATCGCTCGCTGAATTGCTATCGTCCTTCAAAGTATTTCGCAACATTGCCCCAATTTTCGCCTACATCTCACCATTGTCATTATTCTTCTGTCGCTGTTTGTTGTTTGATTTGTTTTTGCAATACTGCTGAGCTCAAACTTGATATAGTCATTTTCAACTCGATGGGAAGAGTCACAGCGGCTGCGGGGTTCGTAGTTAATGGTTTCTTCACAATTCGGCTCGGAACCAGAGGATAAGTGCACCAATAAGCATCAGCGAAGTTGTGTTTAGACGAGTCGGTCTTTTTACGGACAACTCGTCCATCGAGGTCACTTCATAGCCCATCTAGGCAACCTAACTTGGGATTCGCTTTTTTTGAGACAGTGTAGTCTTCGTTAGGCACATAAAAGTTTCGCGGTCCCAGAAGGTTCTACCCCTCCCCGAGACCCACGAGCAGCCCACGCACTGGACGAGTTGCCCTCCGCAGCCGCCGTGAAGGCTACCGGCGAGTATATACATATTCATAGCCGGTGAACCTGCCTACCGACCCCACAGTGTGCCACTGACCCCCGGAGAAGAGCGGCATGTGGATTAAATCTCACCGCTCTTCGATTTTATGGCCATATCCCTATAAATAGACTATCGTGAACTAAAAAACGAAAAAAGCGAGTGGGATGCGGGGGAAGCCCAAACTGTGGTGAAATGGATGGGGGAAGATGCAGGGTCAGGCCCCGCTGCGACAAAAGGAATGTGACAAAAGGTTTAAAGCGAGATGTTTTCGAGGAAGCTAACTGATTTTTCAAACAGTTTAAAAACTGAACTCTCCAAATTTCAAACAGTTTAATAATTGATTTCCCCCATGATTGGAATATTCGAAATAAGGAATTAGTGAATGTCCCGAGTGAACTCCATATACAAGAAAAAAAGTTCCTTGGCGATGTTTTCGTTCCGTTTCCCTCCTCTGCAGCTCTCCACAAAGATATTTTCAGAAAAAAAAATCCGTTTCATCACTGGCTGGATAATTTGAATACTTGATCGACCTGGACACCCTGGTTTCCGTTGAGGTTTAGAAAAATATGATTTCTTTATTTAGAAATATGGCTCTATTTGGTATAACTTAATCAGAAGAAACACCCGAAGTTCTACGAATTTTTTATTCATTTGAAACTGACTGTGATAAATCATTCTTGACAATCCTGGACCCTGAGATTTTTAAAAATATGTAATGTTACTGTAAAAGAATAGCCGGTGCCATCGCAGCAGAGGAGGGGGGAGGCTCTATGATATCGCACTAAGCCACGCCCATATTTTCATGCCGCAACGAGTCTCCTGATTTGGACCCTGGGTTAGTGTTTAAATTGCGCGGCGGCACGGAAAAATGGGTGTGGCCAAGTGCTAAACCATAGCCCCCCTCTGCAGACGAAAACAGCGGATAACCGAAGCTCGCGAGCCACGCGAGGTGCTGCGCGTGGCCCGACTGTTGGTTAGCGGGTGGCGAGCTCCAACTTCCTGAAGAGGTTGTGGTCACAGCGGCGATCAAGGCGGCTTACCCACCAAGCGACGTGCGCTGTGATCGCGTCGATAAGGGTCGAGACAGTGATGGGGGAAATATTCGATTTCGTGGACTGGCGACCGACGTCTTCTTCATTTCCCCTTTTTTTCTGGCGGTGACACCGTCGTGATCACAGTTCCATAGTTTTTTTTCAATATCCATGTTGCTCATGTTCTGTTTGAACCAGTGTTAATAATAGCATAAAGACTTGTTATCACTCTTTCTTGCATCTTGGTCGTGAATCGTTACAACGATATATTATTTTGATTGCGCTACCATTCTTTCTTTTTCTTGTGGACCGCTGTGTATCCAGAAAGCACCCTCTAACGAGAAAATTTTTGAAAATGCTCTGGAATATTCGAAATAGATTTTTTCCTGAAAACCTAATTTCACTGAATGGAAATGATCAGTTGCATAAGTAGAATTAATCTGGAAATAATGTATATTAACTAACATCATTATGTTCTCGAATTCCTCGCTTTTGATGCCCAGAATTCCGAAATTTTGAGTGAAAAGTTGGCGAAAAAATGTTTGACGACCTAATATTCTTATTCGCAGAGTTTTAACGATCTCGAGAATACCATCTGTTATTGTATTTGCACTTTTACATTTATAGAAAAAAAGACATTTACAGAGGTGTTTTTCTGCAATGTTTTGAGCCAGGTTTTCGTCTTTTTTTTGAACCGGTTTTGAATCCAGTTTTAACCTCTAGAGTTACTACTTTTCTTATTACTAGTTCTACTAAATCCTAGTTCTCTCTAAGAAAACCTTTGACATTTTTGTACCCTTATATCGATTTCCTGTAGTGGTGGGTTTTATCATTTTCAAATCCCCTGGCGCTCCCCCCGCCCCCGAATTTCCGCCAGTTTCGCGTCCCCCTCCGCATGTCACCCAGTTTCGGACATTCCGCCTCCGCGCTTGGGGGTGGGGAGCGTCTCTCATTCCCTTTCTATTTTCCTCTGCTTCTCCTTCTTCTCTATATTTCTTTCGTTAATTTCAATCCATCCTCCAAGTGAAAGGAACAAGGACAAGCTGGCACCGGCGAGTCAGCAGGAGTCCATGCAGAAGCCAAACGTGTCAAGTTTGGAGCAACACGAGTGGACTCCTCAGCCGCCAGTCAGCAGCCGTTCATCCAGGTAGACTAAAATATTATGGAGAATTTGATTTAGATTGACGGCGGAGGGTGCAAACTCAAAGGAATGCAGTTAAGAGGAGGTCACGAAAAGGCCTACCATGGTTTTTGTACCAGAAACCCTTCACCAAATCCCAATAATATCAGGGTGGCGTCTTCACATTATTCAGAGAAAAAGTATTGTAAATGCATCACACATCTGCAGTCGGCTGGTGCAACCCCGATAGGCTAAAATCAGCCAGCTGGTGTACTCACTCTCTTGCGTACACGCCACGGTCCGGTGAGAGTCCGAAAACCCAGACTCTGTTGAAGGGCCTTAATCACCTTATCCGAGGAAGTGATAATCGTTGGCGACCAGAAATATCCGTCGGAAAATAATGAATGTTCTATAAGAAGCCGATTCACTCAATCTTGCCCAAGTGAGATCTGCTTCATAAAGTGCTTCAGAACATCGTTTGGAGTCATTTTTAAAGTTAAATGCAATGGATGAGCTGTCTCGGATAGACGAGGCCTTCGGTTCACCATTAATCGCTCGCAATCGGACGCGTCGCGCTTGCAGAAACTATCGATTATTTCTTTAGGTTCAATTATGTGGAAAAGGAACTGCACAAAGCTGATTTGGGATCTCATGTTATGGTGAATCTTTGTCAGCATCTGAGGATCATACTGAACCCCGGCGTGAAAAGAGAGTAAGTTTCACGGGTGTAGGGCTAGAACACATCGATGGAGGAGCCGGGGCCGAGTTTGAAGCAGAGGCGACACGCTTGGCGGAAATCCGCATCATCCACGCCGTCGCGGGAGCGCGTCTGCCATAGGCTCCCGAGAAGTTTATGCATTTCCAGTTTTGAATGTTGCTCGTCTCATTTCTTTGGTGTTGCTCAGGTTTGCTCTGCGTGAGAAGGACTCTGCGTTGGAATGCTCAATGACGTCCGCTACTAGCCAATGTCACTTGCGAATATGGTTGCGGATCTCGTTTTTGTCCCTTGTGACTACAACTCGGAGCCAGTCGTCGTTGTTGATCAAGCGAGCAGGCGTCGGCGCGCAGTTGCATCTGACATTCTGTCAAATCGGTGGCTCCCAAGTTCCATGTTTCTGAAACCTGCCTTGAACATGCAGTTTATGGCAAGCGCTGAGCTCACAATCACGCGAACCAAGCGCTTCCTCTGATAAAATTGATAAATAGCTGAAGTTGGGTGTTGCACATCGTGAAATAACAGGAACTTTTTTCCGAATTTATGATGCTTTGAAATATATTTGATAACTAATATAGATCTTTCTCTGAGCTTCGTGATGTTTCGAACAAAATTTCCAGGTTTGATGAAGACTCGTGGACGAATTGCTCTTATTGATCGATAACGTTAAATCAATGTATGTCGCAAAGGGATTGCTCTGGCCCCGTTCATTACATCATTTCTATGGACGTGGCCCAATAGTCGAGCGGAGGCGGGGCATGCACCGAGACGACCACGCGGGCGCCCATATAAGGCGACCGAGATGGGGAAGCGAGAGAGTTGCGGACTGCACAGCTTCGCGAAGGACGCAGCCTACGTGGCGCTGTTCAAGAGTGGCGGTTCCCCCTCGACCGAGAGCAAGCCTAAGTGGCATCAGACGCCTGCCTAAGTGGCTAAGTCTCAGTGAAACGCCTTGGTTCGCTATTCACCTGTGTGGTACTGTATGTATTGTAATTGAGACCTATTTATCTAGTGTAACTCGGGTATTGTCTGTATTATTGTGAATCATAAACAAGTATTAATTCAAGTTTTCTGCACTGTGACAACAGTTTGATCGCGTGATATCTCGAAACAGCTTGGTCCGGTCATCTCATACGCCTAGACACAGCCATACCACCGGCACATGTATGATGGTCGTTTGGTGCTTGATATCAAGACGCACGCTTAAAGGCAGTGGTCACGATGAAAAACTTTATCGAAAAAACTACAAAAATCAGCTTAGATATAAAACAGCTCAAAAACTATGAAGGTAGCGCGGTGAAAAACGGCCTAGAATTAGAGTTATTGAGACCCTAAATTTCCAGTTCGTGCACACCTGCACAGAAAGATCACAGTCTCATGCCAAGCATTCAAAAATCATCGACACCCAGAGGAAGAAATAAATGCAATATTACCTAATAAAACAGTTGAACAATGAAAGCAAGCACTTCAACCAATGTTTTTGACTCGATACGTACATAAATACAGGCCATAAAACGGACAATGTCTCACCGTCGACTGCGTACCACGCGCAGCGCGTGGTACGCAGTCGACGGTGAGACATTGGCCGTTTTATGGCCTGTACGAAAGTTCATTGATTGAAATTCAATTTCAAGCCAGCTGATGTTCTCGATATTAGAGATCATCGATGCCGATGATGTGGAGTGGACTCGTTCACCATCAAAAGACAAGAAAGTTCAGGCTTCGAATTCGGCCCAGAACAGCTATTTTTTCGCGATTTTCTCTCATGGGTTCTGCTACTCTATACCCAGGAGAGGGTTTAGAGAGGAAAAGAAGACGAGCATATTTGAGCGCGACCACCGCCTTTAAGTACTTGCACATGTCTGATCTGTGGTCAACCGACGGTCAAGATGTCCATTTGCTGTCTATCTGCTGTACATTTGCTTGCGAAAACATTGAAGCCCCGATATGACCTAAATAACGGAAAATTCGAGCTGAACTGTGTAACTCTGAAAGTTTTGATCTAGAGCTCCAATACAGGCGGACTCTCTCACTGCCGCTTGTCTTCTGCTTGTCTCCTTACTGGGCTACGGCCTGGTAGGTAGTAGAACGCCAAAGCAGGTCAATAGGCTTGTGGTACTTGTGAAACACATTTGTCCAACATGTGGAGCCGCATACGGTAATATTACCATCTCAGACAAAACTTCCGTGCGCAGCACAATGTTCCCGTATCAAATGGGCATCAATCACTATTCATCCTATTGCTTTTCTATAAGGCCAATCACTTTTTAATTTGTTGTTCACCTTGGTTTCCGAAACTGTAATTGGCCACAATAAATAAATAAATAAGAGCGCGTGGTTGACTCGTGTTGAAAGGCATGATTACTACCACCTCAGGTGTACGAAATTTTTTATTGTAATCGGTGGATAGAAGCTGTGAAGGTAGAGCTTCCCCATGTGAAGAGGGGCACAAAGGCTACCATAGCAATAACTCTGCTAATGAGACCTAATATCCCGGTAAGGTGGGATTTTTTGACTTTCACGCTAACCAGTTTGACAGTACCGCCTATTCCCCTTCTGCAGTTTTCATTCATAACTGATGGAAACAGTACGGCTCGTTGGAGCGATAAATACTCGTCGCCTCTGAGGTGTGAAACGTTCCAAGGATCCGAGATGCTCAACCTACGCGTGGTGGATCTGTGAAGTCGACTACCAAGATCAAAAAGGCTCAACAAACGAGCGTCAACAACTCCACGGGGAAATTTTTCTGCATGGGAGTGCAAATGGCCGGCTGCTGCCATCCGCTAGCGATCTACGTGCCGGTAGCCAGTGACGCATCCGCCAGTACTCAACGATGAGAGCATGATAAGCAACGATTCGCTCGCTCCAGTTGACTATGTTTACGTGTTTTTCAAAATCTGTTTTCATCGTCAGAATTTGATGGTGAGATTGGCAGCGGTATGCCCGCCACCTGCCGGCGATATGCCAGGTGGTAGGCAGCAAATCGCTTCTGAAGGTTAAGGCAAACAAGGATTTGCGCGCTTTGTTCGACTGAATCGTCCCAGACTTACTTTTGTCTTCAGACGTTGTACATGAATCTTTCAGCGATCACCTTCTATCCGCCCGGTATTAGGCCGCAGTTTGCCCTTCAGTGAGTGATAAGCAACTCGCCCGCCAACTGACGAATATTCGTTATCCATCTTCCCACAGTGATTCGCCTTCCATTCGCCAGCGATCCACCCGTAATCTATCAGCGACCAACCCGCCGACAGCAATCCGCCCACTCCAGCTGACTTCTCTCAAACGTATTTTTCCCGCATCTAGATGAAACTGGAAAATGATTTGTGGAGGCAAAAATGAAATGGCGTTCAAATCTAAGGCTTCGACTGCAATCTGTAGCACGTCTCCCCTCTATTAAATACACAGAACACCCAGAAAACTATTTTTTCAGTTTTCATGCTGATCTTGGAGAGTCACACGCTGATCACAGTGGTATCTCTGAAATCGTCCAAGAGTCCTTATGAACATAGTTGTGGCTCCTAAAAATGCCTCTACTCTGAGGGTGAAAAATTGGTGGACGAGTTGTCTCAGGCCTGTATTTCTCTTCATTCGCAATCTCTGCGCGAGAACGAGCCAGGATAAAGAGGCATTCCGGCAGTGGACTGAAGAACGACGAATTGTTGAGAATTCATCCATCCATCAAGCGGCTATCGACTTCGGAAATCTGGTAGGGGGTGTGGCCCATGGTGGTGAGCGAAGGGGTTGGGCCTGTGGTGGTCGCTTATGTCTCGCCTATTTGGAGAAATTGATATCTCGCTTTTGGCACGTGTTATACAGGAGGGGTGTTCCATACAATCAAATAAAAGTCACGAAATTCATGTCGGAGGGTGTGCTGCGCCCTTAAAGGCAGTGTTCACGATAAAAATCGTTTTTCTGTTTTTCCGCCTATCTTGAAAACGGCCCCATATTGATTCCAGTGATGTCTCTGAAATCATACAAGACCTTCTGTGAACGCAGGTATGGTCCCTCAAAGATTGAGCTAGGGAAGCATGGTGGACGAGTTGTCCAAGGCTTGTAACTTCCGTATTTTGCAGCCGATGTAGGCGAGCTGACCTGAGTAAAGAGAGAAGTTGAGAGTGAAGGGAAGAACTGGGCTAATGATTGGAAATCATCGCTCATCTCACGATCTCGAGCATTCATTTGTTCACGTCGGTGGGCGTGTGATGCGCTTTGGGGTTTTCAATGCGCTCGAAGTTGCAACTTCGCTCTTTTGGGGCTCTTCCTGGCTCGTTTTCATGCGTTCTTTCGACGTCAACGTTACAGTGTGCCCTTCCACTACCCATTCCTGGTGTAAACTGAAACACATTTTTTATCGTGAACAATGCCGTTAAAGACACAGGACACCCAAAAAATTAATTTTCAGATTTCATGCTTATCTTGGAGGGAGTCGCGCGCTGATCACAGTGGTATCTCTGAAATCGTTCAAGACCCCCTCTGAACAAAGTTATGGCTCCTCAAAGATGCCTAGATACTTAGGGCGAAAAATTGGTGGACGAGTTGTCTCGGGCCTGTATTTCTGTTCATTCGCAATCGTCGCACGAGAGCGAGCCAGTATAAGGAGACAGCCCGGCAATGGACTGAAGAAAACGACTTGTTGGAATTCATCCATCCATAGAGCCGCTATCGAGTTCGAAAATCTGAAGGGGGTCGGGCCTGTGGTAGTGAGCGAAGGGGGTCGGGCCTGTGGTGGTCGCTTATATCTCGCTTATTTGGAGGAATTGAGATCTCGCATTTGGCACGTGTTATACAGGAGGGTATTCTACAAAATTACATGAAAATCTCGAAATTCATATCTGAGGGTGTACTGTGCCTTAAAGTTTAAAAACTCGTTCAATGCGGCGTGGTCACTCATCTATCTTTGGATCCGCTTGATTCGAAGGAACCATCAGCATGCACCTTGCAGGTGATTTATAGTATGGGTGGGTCCGCCCCACAGTTTTGTGGACATCTCAAAACTTACAGTTGTGAATGTAGAATGCCTTCACCAATTCTGAACGAGCTTCGCATTTCATCCCTTGCTTTATTGTGCACAGCTTTGATGGAACGGAATCCATCGATTGGATTGGGGTAACCAACGCGTCAAAAATGCTGCAAATCTCTAAAACAAACAGAAATCAATAGCAGGTGATACTCCTGAACGAGCCAACGCAGGTAAGCATAGCTGAATGGAAATCTCGCCTGTTAGCGACAGAAACTATCGGTCCAACAAAATTTCGGTCCGCAGTTGCGGATAGCTGATCCCACGACGATTATAATCGTGTCGCATGCTGCAACAGCGGATGTTTGCAACTGCGGACAGGAATTTCGCTCCGATAAGGACAGTATGACGTTATAGAAACTAGGTCAGTTTAAATGCGTAGATCAATCCGACACGATCAGCACTTATGGTAGGATGTATGCCTCACGCTGGAGTTGTAGTCGATCGCTGCCTTCCCCTCTGCAAACGAAGAACGTCAAACCGATGAGTTAACAAAATTCTAGCCTGTCTGGTCACTCCAGGAAGCATTATTTTCAGCTCGCAGCGACGGCCGCCGCGGTGAGCTATAAACTCGGCATGGATCGCTAATCTGCGATGTGCTTCCCTATAATGTTGTTGGTGCTGTCCTAAAACCTGTAAGTTCAAGAACCTAATAGAGTCAAAATTCCGAATGATAAAACTGAAATACTACGTAGCAGGGCGAGCGTAGCTAGTTTAGTGGCAAGAGGCGCCGCCAACGCCGCACATGATCGAGCTCGTTCCATAGCGAACTGGATCTGTTAACCTTCCACATTCTATGAAGTTCGTACAAGACCTTCCTCTGCAGGTGAGAACATTGACTCGAATTATTGATTAATCCTCATCGATCCTAAATCAATGTCGAAGAAGTAGTGCAACCCCTGAGAGGCTGATTAGAATCCCACCGCTGAAAGGAGCGGCAGCATGAAATGAAGCAGTATCGAATCGATACTACCGATCATGCGAGCCGATCAACTCCATTTCATGTCAACGTACAACTTCACCGTTGCAGAGTCCGACTAATCATGAAAAATCAATTTCAAAGGGACTGGAAATATATTCCACGGGATTAGGTATTTTAACCTGGTTAGGATAGGGTCAACTGCTAATTTATTTGAAAAGATCAAATATAGGGAGCAAACCAGATATTGAGAGCGGCATCACAGGTAAGGTCGCCTTCATACTTGTATCGCGACGCGAAGTGATAAAATCTATGCGCATGAATGCCAACTACTGCCTCGCGCCGCGTTGGAAGTACCAATGCGGCTTAAAAATTGCTCAGTGAAACTAAATTTACCTGCTTTTCATGAGCGTTCCTTCTTCAATCTGAACCGCTACGATTTCACCTGCAAGTATAAATAATCAAAAAATTAACTTTCAGTACAGCCCAACTGTACCGTCGGCATGGATCCTAGTAATACTTTGCGTTCCCCCATTGAAGGTTGGCGCAAACTAGGTACACCTACGTTAGGAGGTTTTTTAAGTTCCACCGCGGCGCGATTTCGTGATTCATATGGGAATCGACGAGCGGCGTGATATCGATCATTGTCCACATAAAACATCTCATCGCGCCGCCCTGCGATGGAACTCTGGAATAGGCCTACAGCGATGGCACCGAGTTTGCGCCAACCTTTAATAGGGAACACAAAGTATTACAAGGATCCATGCTGACTGTATACATAAAGAAAATTTGCTTACGTTGCCTGGAATACGTCGGCCCGACAGTTGTGCCAGCGAAGTTGAAGGGACAGATGAAAATAAACCCAATCGATAAGAAAAAAATAAGCCGAAAATATTGTATCAAAAAAAGTTAGGCAGCCAATACGCAGCATGCAGGTAAATCAAAAAAGATGCAGATGCAACATGAGACAGCATGCAACAAAGGGAAACAAGCGGTGGAAGATCACCGCAACATGCAAGCAACACAAATATGTGCACCTTGAAAGGACGCTGGGCCAATAGCATTGCAGCGTGCAACATGCGACATGCAACATAGCTCACAAGCAGAGTACAGAACGAGGTTCGAAGCCTCGAAGGGAAGGGTCTGAGTTTTGCAAATTCATCGCAGTGGGTGTTGTAGAGTCTGTCCGAATGACAATGTCCTCCCACGCGGTCGGCGTGCGTGTCGTGTGGCAGTCGCGAAAGCATTTTTAGGGCTTGCAACTCGCCAAGTAAGAATATCACACGATTAGTGAATAATATTCCCGTCAGTTGTTCGCACTTGTGAGAAGGCTCATCCGGAAAAAGGCCTTCACGAGGACCGCTCGACATGCGCGCCGACCGCGTGAGCTCGTACTTTTTGACCTCTCATCTGAACTGTGGGGGCTTTGCGCATCAGCCGTCAGACATAGAGTTTTATGTGTACTTGCACAATAGCATAGTCTATTCTTAAAGCCTAATCACAGCTATCATTACCTTCGTACAGCACGAAAGAAATTTTGAGAGCTCTTAAAATTTTAAAAGTTCTGAATTTTCCAAAATTCAACTTTGACATTTCAAGACCACCACCTACCCCACACTTAAATCCCAATAGTTGAGAGGGGGGGATGAAAGAGACCTGGCTGAAGGGGTGGGGAGGGTCTCACCTGCAAGGGAACTTTTCAAATCTCGCGCCGTACCCTGCTTACAAGGAAAGCTCACATGGAGAAAGCGGACATTCCTAACAAAATGAAACTTTTTAGGATCCAATTCTTACGGAAAAAATTAGAGTTTCACTTTGATAACTTCTCGACAGATTTCCTTGCTAAAAGTTGCTAATCGTCAGAATGATTACTACCTTCTCCATGAGAACTCTCCTAGTTAACATGCTGTGGATAAGAAAAAGACCACATATGTGGCAGCATGCAACATGCAGAAAAACAAGAAGGAAATAATTGAAAAAAATTAAGCAATCAAGTGAATACGAAAAAAATTGATTCAGAGACCACTTGCTCTCCACGGATTTAAAAGACGGAATTTTTTCAAACAACTGTCTGTTGCCCCGGCAGGGTTGAGCAGGGTTGCCACTCGGCGCAATGGGGGGGGTCGTAAAAATTTTCAAAAATTTTTGAAAAAATTTTGGGGGCTCGTAAAATTTTTGGAGTACAAATTGAATTTGGAGAAAAAAAATTAAAAATGTTGGAAGAAATTAAAAATTGCCTTATTAATACCACAAGTTTGAAATTCCCCGCAATTCGCTACTCAAAAAAAGCTAAAGCATTTTTTCATCTCGAGGTGGGGAATCGTGAATTTTTTCCACATTCTCAAAAATTTTCGCCAACACGGGGGGGTCTTCGCTCCGCCGAAAATTAGAGCAAGGGCTCAACAATGCGCCCCGGAATTATTTTCCAACCAGGCAAAGTATGTCGCTGACCGAGAGTTGATCCGCCTGTGGCGGCACACTTCTGGTCAACAAAGAGGCATCGTGGGGAAAACGCGTTCTGACGCCCTGTCAAATGCCTGCTATGGGCATTCACCTGCCTGTTGCCCAGCATTCAGGCGGACACATATTGATTTTTTTCACCCGTCCCATCGATCCATAGGCAGAACATAGGGACTATCCAGAAAAGGGGAAGACAAAACACAAAAGAGAGCGAGAACAGAATTCCTCTTCCAGTCGACCGCTTCCTGTCAGGAATCAAAATCAGGCATTTTCTCAGTGATAAAACCCCTAATCCCCTCCGCCTCCCCCACAAAGACAACTCCGTTTTCCCCGAAAGCTCTGCCTGTAGTCCGCCTGCTCACGCCAATCGTACCACATTTGGTGTCCTATCCGAAAGCTATCCATATTCTATTTTACTGAGCCGTCCTAACTTTATTACCTCAAACTTTCCTTTGATCTACTTTTTCTGAATCTCCACCCAAAAATGATTGAGCCTATAGCTCATTGTTGATTATAGGATGTATCGTACACTACACGGATTTCTGCCTGATTTCTGAGCAGCAGGCAGGTACCTCCCTATCGCTGTCAGGCCATAGGAGGCCAACGCGCTCCCGCCTTAGACTCACAAGGAGGGCCGGAAACTCACTCTAAGTTCACTGGCCAGCCTAAGAACGGCTACCTGCTCATTTTAATTATGCACACAATTCTGCCGCTATCGACTGTACGCTGGTTCACCTTCCATCAAACAACAGTTCATATCTGGCCCACTTTCGATTTGAAGGTTTAGGGTGAAAACGACAAGGTCGACAGTCAGAAGCGTCAGAGGCTCCTACGACATGATCCGCTGACGGACAGTTTTTGGTCTGATAGACCGCCCCGTGACGACCGAAACTAGGCGTTTTCGCCCCGAAAGACCTGTCACCTATTGCCCGTCCGTTCATGTTCTAGTGACCTTAACAGAATCAAGCGATGTTGCAAAATTTCGCGACGGGGGTGGAATGGGGTCGCAGAAATTTTGGGCCAAAAATGAAAGTTTGGTGAGGATATCCCTGAAAATTCTCGATATTTTCGTTCACCTAAAAAAAGGCTCGTAGCATTGCTCAGTGTTTAGACGCTTGAGCCCGACTACTAAATGAATTATCGGCGTCTGACAATTTAGTAACCAAATATAAGCTGTTCAGAAATCGCGCATCGGGGGGGGGGGGAGGTGTGTCACAGAAAATTTGGACCCCAATTGACCCTGGACGTGAAGAAGCAGAAAACAGGCGACAACTTCCAGAGCGATGGGCAATGCTTTCGGGACGACACGCAGACTATTCGCAGTGAAAACGCCTAGATTTTGTTGTCTCAAGCATGCGGTTTACGATATTAGATCTAATGACTCAACTGAGATTGTAGAACATTAGAGGGTGGTGGCCAGCGTCCAGCGGGGTGTGAGTGCAGGGTCAAGCAGACCACTGTCCCGTACCTCGACGGAGCTACATAAAATTTGTTCGAATGAAACTGTCCGTCCACGCGGTCAGCGTGCGCGTCGAGCGGTTGTCGCTAAGGCATTTTTTACGAGCCTTTCCACGAATGCGGCAGGCTGACTGGAATATTATTCACTATGCGTCTGATAATCCTATTCATCGATTTACAAGTCTGAAAAATACCTTTGGGACAGCCGCTTGAAACGCACGCCGACCGCGAGTGCGGACAGTCTCATTCCGACTGACACGTCCCCCTAGGTTGAGTTTTATTTTGACAATTTTGAAACTGAATCCATGAACACCACTGAAAAAAACATGTTTGGTTTTCATTTCTTCTACTTTTTTATCAACGCTGCCCTACTGAAAAGCCCGGGTTGACATTACTTCAGTTCAACTCCTATCGAGAACACTCTTCCAAATTTTTCTTGATTCTGCTCCCACATTTTTTACGACCCCTTCCGAATTTTCAAACTTTTCGTTGTTTTTCATTCCCCTTGTTGATCCGCAAACCCAGAAAACGCTTGACCCTGCGTGAGTAGACACATCGGGGTAAGAGGGGAATAGCGAAAATATGGGTAAAAAAATGTAAATTGGTTATTTCGAAGTGGGCCCTAGAATATTCAGACTAAATTTTCACCCACCAAAAGGGAGTGAGGCTCGTAACAAATTACCGATATTTTTTGAAACGTTTGATTGTTAAGGATGAAAGGCGAGGGGGGGGTAGCTTCGCCAGGTTTAGTCTCAATGCCCCGATGTTGCCCTGCTCTCGACGGCTCATTTCCCCAAACATGAATACAGGAATTAGGTTTCGGGGCAACATTCAGGTGTGCAGAAGCGATGCCGCGAGCTAATTTTGAGTAACATACGAATCAAACCTCATAGGTATGCTGTCATTGACTGAAACTCGGCGTAAACTTACCTTTTTGCTTGAAGAGCCTGCTGATGGTCGCTGCGGAGTGGTTGCCCTGCAATGCGAAAAAAAATGTTAGAAAGTCATAAATTGAATATTAGATGTATACTTCAAAACTCAAAGTGCAATGCCGCTCTCAATATTTAGTCAGATTATAAGAATCTCATCTTCTCCGAGATATGCTTGAAAGGAGTAATAGATAGAAAATTATAAAATGCTATAGCTCATCAATTTCCTTTAAATACCTGCTGAAAGTTTCGTTATGGCTCTTGAAGACGTTATCGATTATTCCAGAAACTATTATCGATTAAATCACCCGTTGGACACATCGATAATTTTCACAAACCTCGCGATGCAAATATTATGGACTGTAGCATGCGTTGGATTCAATCATGCTTTATTTAGGAGTGGAATTTACTGTTGTCGACCGCGTGCGTGTGCGCGCAAGCTGCGTCTCCTTCTCTCTCACACTTTCTCTCTGCCGCCGTCGATTCGCGAACGCACGCGAAGGAGCAAACTGAATGCCTACCCTGACTCCCAGAAGCGGAATCTGGTACCGTAATCATCCTAGTACTGTCCAACCTGGAGCAACTTACATAACCAGATTCGCTAGGAGTTTCGTCGAAATCTAAAATGTCGGCAAATTCAAGGCACATCTTTAGTACGACCAGGAAATCGTGACCAACCCTAAATGAATGAAAAAAGCGTACAGAGGCAGATAAAGATACAGGGCGGAGCTATTCACCCCGCCAACCAATCAACAGCGTCTCAGGGGTTGAGAGACAATCGTCGATCGGCCTATGAAAAAAAACTCCGCCCCGGACCGGGGCCAAGCACTTACTGCCCGGAAGACAACGGAAGGGCACGTACAAATTTTTTGAAAAAAGCCTTGGAAAGTGGGGGGGGTCGCAAAAAATTTGGGCCGAAATGAAAAAAACAATACCTGAGGCTCGTGAGTGAGTAGATTTAGGAGTAAAGTGTCCATTACCAGAGTTGAAGAAAGATAAACTGAAAATCTGGATCTTTTTCAATAATTTTTGGTTCCAAAATTGTTGAAATTTCTCACGTAGGAAGTGCGTAACAATTATTGATTTTTGAAAAATTCCGATCGCCAACGCGGTGAGATGTAGCCCCATCGAGGTCGGGAACTATGGGCTGCTGATTGACCCTGCCACGTTCTCTTAAGGCCTCGGCATAGTGGAAAATCTGCGAGCGAGCGAGCGAGCGAGAAACGATGAAGGGTGGGGAGCACAACGCAGTTTGACCGCGCACGCAACCGCACCGCATAGGCTGCGACGGAGGGGGGTGCGCAGAGTGTCTTGCCCGTCGCGGGAATCGCAAACTCGCGGCGAATATCGCTGCGAAATGCGCGAGACGATTGTGATTTTCAAGCGATTTTGTGAGTTACTAGCGATTTGCAGTTTCTTTGCTAATCTTTGCGATCAATTCACGATACTAATCAATCCTCATAGTGTTCAACAATTCAACTCTGCCAGTACCATCATTCAAAGTTTTGAGAGCTATTTTGTTTATTTTGCTTGCAGTTTTCCAACTATTCGTCATTTCCTACTTCTGTTTTTATTCGAGAACTCTAGTGTTCGGCCGTGAATGATGCAGACACCATCAGTTGCAGGTACTAATTTAATTTTTCCTGTCATCAGGTTAAAATGAATAAATATGCACAGCAAAGATGGTTTGTGTCACACCCGGTTACGTCCAGGGAATAGAAAATCAGAAAAGCCAACAGACAAATAGTGGAAACAACAGATTTCGAATCAAATCTCACCAAAGTAATGAAACGAAAGTCTCTAAATTGCATCCGCGCTCTAATCGAAATCACACTCTGCGGGGATGCCTGCGACTACGCCGCAAAATTTTCAAGGCCACGCCCCGATTCGCTCGCTCGCTCGTTCGCTCGCAGACTTTCCACTTTGCCGACGCCTTTATGCTTCTTAAAAGTATAGACGCACCCCTTAATATGCGGTTATTCAGCCTGGATCAAGTTTATCGCACAAGGTATCGACACTGAAATCATACGATATAAAACACCACTCTGCAAGATTTCAGCGGCATAAACGGGATAAGAAGTTATTTCTGACATTAAACCCCAAATTTGGCTATTTCCAGTGGCCACATTCATGAAATAACGGGAGCCTCCCGGGAAGGTTTTTGATACCAGCCAATGAATGCGGCAGGCAGACTTTGTACCCTCCCGGGAGGCTCCCGTAATTTCATAAATACGGTCACAGATTACAGACGCTTCTTTGGGAATGGAGAAAAGATTTGATTTTTCCCAAACAGGTTTTCTGACTAAAGTGATTAGTGAGTATGGATAGGTGTCCACAAATCGCAGTTCAAATGCCTCAGGGTGCCTGCACTACCCCGAGCGAGTCCAAAATACTCTCCTTATCGCAGTGGAATGCCGAACACACACACCACGGAAAACCACGGGTAATCCTGGTCGGACCGTGAGGTCCCGGCACGAATTTCCTGTAGCTGCATGCTGCTAGAGCCGTTGTCCGCGAATGCGGATCAGAATATCCCGCTGACTCAGACATTCTGGCGTTTCTAACGCGCACTGAACCGTTCCATTTCGACCTGTGCTCAGCAGACGGCAGAGTTCCCGCATGGCCATTCCGGTCTGCGTTCAGCGCCTGCCAAACCTCGGATTCCGCCGTTTGGCTGGCGATGACGTCACTGCTGCAAAGAGGCTCGGTGTTGCGTTCGTACACGATTTCACTAGGCATGAACTCGTGTGATCTTCCGAATCACGTTATCGATGACTCCACAATTGACCAGACCCATATCAGCAGCAGAGCACGTATATAAGGGGCCTCATCCCAGAGAGAGCGCAGTCGGCCTTTCGGGGCCGCTCCTGGAAAGTGGCTACGAGTCACTCTCTGGACGATTTTTGACCGCTGAGGGGTCTCCCCCACGGTCCTCAGCGAGGGAAGCTCTCTCGCGGTCGACCGTGGCGTGGATGATGTCCCTGTCGCGGGCCGCGGTAGGGATGGCTCCCTCACGCGGGCCGCGACATGGACCGTGTCCTTGTTGGGGGAGACCCGCTCCTATTGAAATAATAGGACGCCGCCACTAGCACCACGTGCTTCTGTAATAGGACGACGACCTCCGTTGCCGTTGTAAATCTAATCTAGCATGGTCGAAACCTGCAAACGGCAGTGAATCGCCGGATATCGCGGGCGGAACCGAACATGATCGAAACCTGCAAACGGCAGTGAATCGCCGGATATAGCGGGGCGAACGGCGGATATAGGGCACCCGCTTTGCCCATGTTTTTGTTTTTAACGGAAGCGGTTCAGATTATGACCCGCGTTTGATACGCGTTACAAACCCCACAATGCCTGTGAACGAAAGCAATGCTTGCGGTGAACTGGGCAGGTATGATCAACTCGAGAAGCTTCCAGCATCTCTGAGGTGCTTTGTGGGTAGCGAATAGGAACCAGTGCTACCCTGACCATGGTTGAGCAGGACGTTACATAAATTTCCGGCGGAGCTACGACCCCCCTCTTCGTTAACTAAAATTTCTAGAGAATTCCCAGAATTTTTACGACCCTCCGGTATAAAAAAATTCCCCCAAACCATTTGAGAGTGAAAAAGTTCAATTTGTGGTAAAATTCGGCCAAATCTCGTACGAACTCCCCCCTGCCCCGATTTTAATTTTCTTCTCGAAAATTTTCCAATTATTCTACGACCCACCCCCCGTTTTACAGAGTCGCAACCCTGCTTACCCTCTATTTTGGATCGAAGAGAAATGAGCTCATCTTTGGTCTATCGCCGTCTGAAATTCAACTGCCCAAAGCGTGCTTGCGCGCGCATGCTGCGTCTTCTTCTCCCGCATACTCTCGCTGTCGCCTCTCTTCGCTGTGCGCACGCAGGCGAAGGAAGAATTTGAGTTTCCCCATGAAGTGAAGGGTACAAGTGTTCAAAGTCAACCATTAATTGGCCTGAAGCGTGTTGCATAGGTGGATCGATAAATTATACAATAATAGGTTTTTTGAGTTGCAGTTTAGCAATTTACTCAAAGTATCCTGTGTTTCGGAGCCAAATTTACTCTGCCGCTTCGTGCGCTTGTGTGTAGCTAGAGTAGAGACAGCTAGAAAGTGTGGAGAGAAGGAGACGCAGCGTGCGCGCATTCTGCTTACAATTTCTGGAAAAGATGTCGTGAGGTAAATTCTGATACACAGATGGATCCAATGCCTTCACCGCAGAATATGGAATTGGTGGGCGCCAAACTGGTGCAGCCGGCTGAAAAAATCGTAACCACTGAGACAGAGCAGCGAATCTGAGTCGGATGGATGGATTTATTCGGCGATACAGAATGATGAATTGTGGTTATTTAAGAAAATTTGCACATTCTAGCAAATCTATTGCGGGATCAGAACTAACCTCGCCATCATCCCTGAAATTGAATGAATCGTCAGACTTTCCTGGAGTTGATACATCAGACCCGTGGGCATCTGAAGTGTCTGACGTTACATGATACAGTAGAATAATCATCAAAAGTGCCACCTCACCCAAGTCTTTGCGAACTTTTTCGATGGATTGTTTGATCACATCTTGAGAAAGTCCAAAAACGCCCTTGTAAAGCAATTCGTAGAGATACGCTGGAAAAAGAGTTTATGCGACTGCTAGAGAGACACAAAGCTTAATTTCATTGCGCGCGATCGCCTACTCTGAAAAAATTTGCCACGTCAGTGCCGGGAAAATACCGTGACTCTCGACTGTGCCGCGATAGTTCCGCGACAGTACCGCAGCGGCTCCGTGGTCAGACGACTTTGTTGCAGTGTCTTAAGCATCGACATCGCCGCGATAGTGCCGAGGCGACTCTCCGTTCAAACCGCGCCGGCTCCGCGAGGATGCAGAAGCGAACCACCGTGGATTACGACGTACTGTCCTGCGTGGTAAAACGAAATAGTTGCCGGTTCAATTACCCAGGTTTGTGATACATTCCGCATTCCTTGGTCGCTAAAACGTCGGCAACCTCTGTCCTTATCAGGCAGAAGACGTAACGACCGCAAGTGCGTATTTTACTTCTCAGGCTCCCCTAGTTGTATTATAATTCGTAATTAACATCATATGAGATACTCTCCTGGAGCCGCAACAGCACTATCGCGGAACCGCAGCGGCCCTGTCGCGTCGCCGTCACGGCTGCGCAGTAGTGGCGCTTCGGTGCCTGTAGGCAATTTATCTCAGAGTGCCACCAGGATCACCAAGATTACAAAACAGAAATTAGGGAGAAAATGAGCTCACCTTGCGTCAAAGCGGAATTCATGTGGTCCTCCCTGCTGATGACCAAGTCGAAATGTCCTTTTACAGACTCGCAGAGCATGACCTGAATACAATTTCTCAGCGGGCTCCGGGCTCGAGTACACGAAAAGGGAGTAGTCTGCGTAGAGTCGAATGGGGCTGTTCCGTTCGGGACCCTTCTCCCGCGCTCGCAACTTGGGGTAACACAATTTTTTTTTGTTCAATTGGAACTCTCTAGTGATTCAGAATGTCGAAAATGCCATTTCGGAAAGTCCAAACACAGCTAGCAGGGTCAAGCAATGTTGGAAATTTTCCAAAGTCGCTACCAAACTCGATTTTTTTTCGGGGGGGGGGGGGAGGGGCGCCCCGCCAGATGCTTTCGATTCGTTTTTTTCGGTTTCAATTCAGCTCCACTACAAATTGTTTCTTATAAATCAAGAGTTGTTCAGATCTGTTTTCAACTACCTAAAATCTAGTGACCTGAATGCTCGTCAAAATCGCAATTGTACAAATAGCGGAAAATGGTTTTCGGGGATCTTCCAGTGTCATATATGCTGCTTTTATGGGCCGTTACTCAGCGGTTGGGTAAAATAGACCCAGTATCGAAGTAGAAAAAAAGCAAAGCCGCTCGTCAAGGGGTATCGTCCCATTAGTTTGCTGTCCTCTTTTGCTAAAGTATGTGAAAAGTTAATCGTAAAGACCTGGCTGAGCATAACGAGACAGGTGTTTCAGCATGGATTCAGAAAAATGCATTCCATCACGAGAGCTTTGGTAGAAATTACTAGTTATGCCATTGATGGTTTCAACGCCAAGAAGCCGCAGAAAACTGTAGCAGTTGCCTTGGACCTCAATAAGGCTTTCGACACACTGAATCTTGAAATCTTATCAAGCAACTTACTGGAGCCATCAATCCCGCCGTGGCAAAAGCGCTGGATAGCTGCATTTGCAAAGGGAAGACGAGCTAAAGCGATTTTACGGAATCACGTCTTAAACAGCATTCCGATTGTAGCTGGAGACCCGCAGGGCGGCGTATTGTCGCCTGCACTCTTCAGTCTGTACCTCGAAGATATGTCCGCCCCTCCCCAAGATATCAAGGTGGTTGCTTACGCTGATGATATGACTGTCTTGTGTCGTGATCGGGACATAAATGTGGCCGCCACTAAAGCCTAGTTTTGACTGCAGGTGGTCGCTGCGGCCATGCGAGGGACAACTGCTCCTTTTTCATCGCGCGTAATGGAAAGCCGCTCCAATTGTGATCGCTTCGTGGCAAACGTCCTACATCGCTGGGTCGCGGCGACGAAATCCTATGTTTTACTGCATCGCTGCTTGAGGAGCGATTCTCAATGATCGCTGACCATCGCTCCATCGCGGCCAAAATGGCAGCGATGGAGCGATTGCCAGCGAATGACTCGTCTCGTCTAGTGAACGTTGACCCTTTCACATGACAAGATCAGTGTTTTCGAGTCGAAACGCGTTATTGATGAATACCAGCCATTAATTTCACTGATTGATTGAATTTCTTCGATCATCCGTGAGGCTATGCACTATGAACAGAATCGCTGCCGCTGCTACATCGCTGCAGCAGCGGGTGCAAAATCGCTGCGATGAAAAACAGCAGCGATGCAGTCAAAACTAGGCTTAAGGTCAACGAGTACTTGATCACGCTGAGAAGATTCTTCGGTGGCAAAATGCTGAAGATCTCTGCGCCAAAGTCATTGGTATCCGTACTCAGAACGGACACATCTGCACAGAACGCACATCCGTATGTCGTATGGAATGGAGATCGTTTGCCTGCGGCCCGCTTCCCAAAACTTCTCGGACTCGTGCTCGATCCATCGCTCAAGTTCCATAAAAAACATAACCGAAGCGGGCTATCGTCAAAGCAAAGCGTAATGTGCTTAGAGCCCTGGGCGGTACATCATGGGGTAGCAGCAAGGAAACCATTATCACAACGTATAAGGCGATTCTGTAGCCTTCACTAGAATACGCAACACCAGTTTGGCAGCATCTAGTTTCGGAATCCTCTTGTATCAAGATGCAACGCATACAAAATGCAGCTCTTCGTATCGCCACCAGATGTGCAAGAAGTTCTCCTGTCGATCACTTGCATGCTGAGACCCGCTTATTACCAGTAAGGGAGCACTGCCAGCTCCAGGCACAACAATTTTTCATCAACATTGTCAGGCAACCTAACCAGCCCTCTTGGAAAGCGCTAAACCCCGTCAGAGAGAGAGAGAGACACATCAGAAAGCCCTTTGCCGATGCTCTCAGTAAAGTCAATTTGCAAAGATTGCACGACTCACAGCAAGAACGACTACATCTATTGCGCGAGGAGCATACTCAGTTCGTACGGTGCCATCTGGAAAAGGCCGCCATTAATCTCATATTGGGGGTAGTGCCGCCCCAAGTCTGCACATCTGTAGTGTCGAAGTAGGCGAGGAAAGCGTCTTTAATGACGAAGCATGAATAGAAGAATGAACACCACTCATGAAAAATGACACTCATATAGGCAGCCGAAGCCGCCTGTTATTGATATGTAGTATCGTGACCTTATCAGAAAACCGCGCATTTATTCAACTGTCCGGAGAGACCCACCACTTGACTTACTTTTGACTTAATCGGTTGGCTTTCGCCTGACGCGGTCATTCCGCATCTTCACCGAGGTGTGCCGTCCTAGTAGTCAGCCGTGTCCATTTTTCACGGTCTTCAGCCACAATTTGAACACATTCCATCCAGCTGTCACTATTCCATTTCCTGCGAAACGAAACATCGCGCCTGAACTGTCTTTCGATGCCGAGTGACTTTAAATCCTCTTTAACCACATCCGTCCAGAACTTTCGCCTACGCCCAGGTGGCCGTTTCCAGACAGGATTTGGAAGCATTTTTAAAGCGTGTTGTACGAGACGATCCGGCGTTCTTCTTAGTATATGCCCGAGCAGTCGAAGTCGACTTTCCATTGCTGCTTGAGATGGCGTTAGGAGATGCTGGCACCTCCCTCGTGTCAAGCGTTGATGTACTGCGTCGACCACGCTGACCGTAATGGACTTATGGACGAATCCATTACTGGTCGCCCAGTTTCTCAACCTATGAAAAAACCCTCAATGTGGCTGCAGAGACGAAGAAGAGGAAGAAGAAGAAGAAGAAGAAGAAGAAGGAAGCCGCTTGTGTAAAATGAGAAATAGAAAAAAATCATCCGTTGGAAAAAGTGGTATAAAAAGGCCGTTTCCTTGCAAATGGCCTTTTCAGCATTAGTTTTCAATTTTAGAAGGCATCAGTCAAACACAAGGTGTATCTGCTGAATGGTTATCGAAAATTACATTAACTGGATTTTTTTCAAATTTTTTTTCTGAGAACTGTCACCTCACTTGTTTTCTCACATGGCGGTGTGAAAACCGGAAAAAAAATTAAAAGAGTTCCAGCTAATGTAGTTTCCGATAACCATTCAGTAGTTGCATCTTTTGTTCGATTGCCGCCTTCTATATGTAAAAACCAAGGCTAGGACATATAGGGCCATGGTGCAGCCGGTCCTGGAATATGGTGCCCCTATATGGACCAGACATCTCTCTGAATCCTCTTGGTGCAGATTGCAGAGAACATAGAATGCTGCCCTAAGGCTTATCACTGGATGTCACAAGTCGACGCCTATTCCGCATCTTCATCAGGAAACCGGCCTACTTCCCGTGAAAGAGCACTGCTTACTCCAGTCTCAGCAATTTCTAATAAGTATGGTCAAGATCCCGACCCACCCAAATTACCATCTTCTGTCGTCTGGCCCCCACCCAAGAAGCATACGCACGCCGCTCAGTGCTTCTCTGTCTGCAGTCGATCAACAACGCTGGGCTACATCCGAGCTATCGCGAAGAAGACTCCAGATGGCTGAGCATACGCGGTTCGTGGCAGAGTACCTGTCTGATGCTCAGCCCAACTTAATCTATGGCGGCGTGCCCCCGCGAGTCGGCGACAGCGAAGCTGGACTACCGAGACGTACCCGAACAATCCTCGCTGGGCTGCGATGCGGTCACTCCAGATATCTGAAGGCCTACACTCATCGGATTGATCAGTCAGTCCCAGATAAATGCCCCGATTGTGAATGTGCTGGACATGATCCATTGCATCTATTTTCATCTCCGGCCAGGCCTACAACCTTGTCTGCTCGAGATCTATGGTACAAGCCGTGTGAGGTGGCTAGCTTTCTACGCCTCTGATGCGATGCTCTGTTCATGGCTGACAAGAAGACCAAGGCTGGAAAGGTCATTTGGAAAAACGGCTTTTTTACACCACTTTTTCCAACGGCCGATTTTTTTATTTCTCACTTTACAGAAGCGGCTATGTTTTTTCTACTTCATTACTAAATCTAATTTACCGAACCGCTCAGTGACGGCCTATAAAAGCAACGTGAGTGACACTAAAAGGTTCCCAAAAATCATTTTTTCTCTATTTGGACAATGGTAATTTTGACCAGCATTTAAATCTTCAGCAAGGTGAGCGGGTCTACTATGAAATTAGTGGGGCAATTGTTAGGGAGGGGGTCGCAAAGCTTTGCCACGAATGGAGGGGGTCGCAACATCGAATGTATTTTGTGCAACGGGTTGCTTGACCCTGGCTTGTAGATGGAAACCACAGAGTTCAGGAAGGCCATATATTTTTCCAGAGTCTCAAGCTTCGTGCGTGATCACAGCCAGATCCAGTTGCTTAATTGTGAATGACAGTGATTCCTGGCGCGCACGATGTCTTCTAGGGCCCACTAGTGGAATAGGCCAGACTACTCTTAGCAGACTCCAATCTTTGCGAATACACAAGCACGGAGCCACTCAGTCGTAAAAATTCACTAGTGACAGAATACCTTTCGGGTGGTTCGTTCTGGGAGGAACCTTTGTAGACAGATGTTTCCTTTTCAATCTCCCGGAAGACATGCAAATCAGTGCTGGAAACGTATATTATGAAAGCCACCTCCAAACAGAAAAGGAAAAGTCGTCGAAGAAGGGAAAGAGACTCGCATTAACTAACCTCAATAGCCGCGCAAGTGTTAACAAGGTATCATCGAGTTTGTCCACATTGGTCAGACCATTCCTGAGCCTATCTACGCGGTGTTGAAACGATATTTCTTCTTCGACAAATTTTTGCAATTCGAGTGCTTCACCTGGGTCCCAAGCGAGCTGAAATGTAGACTTGACCTTATTTCAATACAACTGCACAGCGGAACATCCTCGCGAGGACCCACACCAATTATGGGAGAAAATGGTAGCTCTGATTGGTCTCAAGACTGCTTTGCCCTTGGGTTGAAAACACTCAAAGCTGCGGTTCGGAGCGACGAAATCGCGGAGGTATACTGCAAGCGACGCTTCGCCGGATGGAAAGGTTTGTTCCTATCACGCCTAAGGGGGTCCGCAGAGTTGGAGTCGCGGCGTTGCTCGCATTGACGAATAGCGCTGGGTGATGCAGCATCGATTACTTTCGGCGACGAGGGAGAAGGTTGCGGCGTGAAGGGCGAGGAGTGGGCACCGCAGTGTTCTGACGCGGCGACGGCCCTGCATCACTGCTAGCGAGCGGCAACCGACGCCGCAACGATAATGTCCGGGAACATTTTTGTCGCCGCGTCAAGGACGACGCTCGGCGACCAATCGCCGGTCTGTACAACTCTCAAATTCCCTTGAGGCGTCGCTACCACCGAGCGTTGTGGTGAAGTACAATCTTATGAAAACGATCGTGCCCCAACGCGTGATCTATATTAGGCCGGCGCATACTTCCCGCGAAAACGTAGACGAGGTTAGGCGTTTGCTGTCCTGCGTGACAGTAGCCACCTACCAAACAAATATTCGGTCAATATGATCAAGCGCGAGTTGCGTTACCGGACTCAGAAGGTATGAATCCGGCTTGAAAGGCAGTGTTCTAGATAAAAAAAAGGTATTTGAGTTTTCAAGGAAAATCGTAAGCAACGGAGTCCATTGTAACAATAATGGCGAAGGAACGGCTAAAAACGAGTCGGAGATAGCCCTGTGCGGCCATCAACCTCGTATGCGCAATGCCCTACCAGTCCACTTCCTTGTTGGCCATTGAGAGAGTGGGCGGAACGGGTATAGCACGACCAAGTTTGAGGGCCGAATAGGGCTATCTATGGATCGTTCTTAGCTGCTTCTTCGACATTATTGCTGTAAAGGACTACCGTCCATTCGATTTCCGGTGGAAACTAGGAGACTGTTTTTGTCGTTAACACTCCCTTTAAACGAAACACTGTCACGCACCGCCCGCATCGCAACAATTAATGACGCCTCATGCTTCATAGTCCTAGCACGGCTGTCACAAACCGTGGCGAATAAGCAGCAAACGAGTCGACTCGAGGGATCGATCACCCGGGCAAGCGTTATCAATCAAATCAACACGGGTCAGGCTGTGCTTGCCCATCAGCGTTGGAAAGCGTTGAGGAGTGCGTCACAGTAAGACCAATGGTATACTTTGTCGCTGTCATGAGCGACAGCCATGACATTCAGCCCAAATCGTGGCGGGACCGGCATCGTAGCAACGGTAGGAACAGCTGTCGCGTGTCCGTCGCGGCAACGTGTCGCGGAGGGTTGACATACTGCTAATGTGCCGATGTACGTCGTTGCCACTGTCGCTGTCGCTGTGCATCGCGCTGCGACAGCGACAGATTTAGAGGGCGGGAGGCGGTCGCTGCCGCTCTATAGAGCGACGCGAGCGCGTGTCGCAAAACTATACCATCGGCCTAAGAACGCGCGTCCTCGCGACGTATGGACGCTACCTTCCACTGCGAGAGCTCACCAATCTTATAGGCAGAGAGGGTTCTATCTCATAATGGGAGCTTACATAGTTGGAGGGCACCACCAAGTAGTCGGTCACCTCGCCTGAAAACAGTCCGTGTGGAGGCCATCAGCCAGGAAGAATACGGTCCATATCGTACCTATTTCTCGGAAAGCCGCGACGCAGCCACGTGATATACGAGGTTTGTAGAAAAGCGAAATGTCATAATAATTCTACGATTGTTTTGGCGTCAAGCATACAGAAAAGTACTTCCGAAACTTTTCTGATATCTAGCCCACCCACTGAGGCAGCATCGTAGGTGTAGCGGATGTTACTAATATTATCAATACCATCGTTAACCCCTTGCCGTCCTCACAATGAAAATATACAACGCGTAGATGGGTCTGCGCAAACGAATTGTATTGTTAGTATCTCTTGGGCTTCTATGGCCCTAGTTATGCACCAGCGTTTCGCCGCCGCTGGCTTCCGCGGCATATCTGCTATTGGTCAATTTCGAAATCTGACCAATGGCAGGCGTCCCGTAAAAACCAGCGGCACCGAATCGCCGATGTATAACTATGGCCTATAGTAAAATTGAGCAGCATCCCGTCCCGAGCCGCTGTTTCCGAGAAGTTATAAGCTCAAAGCGGTGGTTTTTTTGTGCTTTTTGAACCTTCCGAACGCTCGGTAAACTTTCCAAAATCTGGACGCGGACCTAATAATTGTGTTCAGCGCCCAAAGTGCTCCCTTGTGCGGAGTTTGGGTGAAAGCACATTTTCCAAACTTTGTCCAGACTGATCGCGTTTTGGACTTGTACGCACTTTCGATTGAGCGGTTACTTATTTCAATTAGGGATTCTGAAAGCGTTACTAAAAAAGATTCCAGATATGCCTTGAAATTCCCCTAGGAGGGTTTTTTGAGCGATAATCACAAACCTGAGGTTTATTTGTCGAATTTCCAAAGTTACCTGCTCAAATCGTTCAAAGCATTCCAGCGGGGGAAAATTTTTGGGGCAAAACGCCAGTTTCAAGATTTCCGGATTTCTTCGATTAATGTGTCTCAAAATCCTTTTCTTTGGAAAATTTGATGTGCTAACACGAATCTGAGGTCCGTTTGCCGATTTTTAGACTATTAATGTATTGTTTGCACCTAAATGGCATATTACCTACCGTAACCTACAGTAAACCTCAGAATTCAGACAAAGAGATCCCAGATTCCTTTTCAGCACCCTGGATTACCCCTACATTCAAGTTTTGAGCGAACCCGAATTTTTTTCAAAACACCCCCAAAGATTTTTTGATGGGTACCCCTAGGCCCTAGTTATACATCGGCGTTTCGCTGCCGCTGGTTTTCGCGGGACGTCTGCGATTGGTCAGATTTCGAGATTGACCAATAGCAGACATGCCGCGGAAGCCAGCGAAACGCTGGTGTATAACTAGGGCCCTACCTTTTCATGATATTTTAAAAACGCTCATAACTTTTTTTGGACCAGCTGCTCGGGGCGGGGTTCTGCAAAGCTTCACTATAGATGCTCGAGAGATACTGACGATACACTTCGTTTCCGCAGATCCGGCCTGCGCTTTGTAGACTTCCCTTGTGAGCGTTGTGCGACAGCGATCGAACGAGATGACTCTTGCCTCTGAACGTTAGCTATGCACGAAGCCTAAAGTCACTGGCATGAACTTTTCGTTCTCAAGACGATTTTCGCGCAGTTGCCAATGATCCCGACCCAGGACTGCAGCGGAGGAGATAACAACATTCTACAGAATGTAGCTACTTCTTTTAGGAGCGGAGCATACTCGAGTCCACCGCGCGCGTGTACTCGCTTATTCTAACTCTCCCTCTGCCCACACTCTCGCCTTGCTTCACACGCGCACGCGAAGGAACAGCGTAAACTCCATTCCAAAATTGAGATTAAGTGAAGGAAACCCACCGATTCACAAACGGCTCTGAACAGACTGCTATCATTGTCGTTCGGCATCTGTTTCTTCACAAAACCGAGGCTGGCAAGGTATCTGAAAAATTTCAAATACACAAAGAAAACACACCTTTTGTGAATGTTGAGCAGCTCGTCAGGAGCGTGTACGTGAGCGCACCAAAGAATTTATTTTGAAAAGGTAGATATATGTAGGTTACGTCTATAGCATAATTCAACAGACATAAGGAGAAAGACACAAACCTATCAAATGCATTTCCTTCGAATGCCAGAACAATCCTTGTCTCCATGAGGTTGCCCAATGATCCTAAACAATGACTAAAATGAATCTCAGAAAAAAAGGAAGATTGAAGATTACTGCGGCAGTGATCGCACGCATGCGCGGTCATAACAGCAAATGAGCCTTTCTCTGAGGATGAGTTGAAATCATGTTCATCTGTGACCCGCGAGCGGTCGCGTGGCAATCGCGCCATGCCACGTGTAGCTAAAGCATATTCACTTCTATTGAAATCCCTTCTTCTGAAAATACTACGCTCTATGTTTACTTCAGATGAAACAGCCCTCCAAATGAATGCAGAAGCAAAAGTGATAGTCCGTGTAGGCGAATGGTGCACACATTTTGCTGCGCCAGCCGTCAACGTTGGAATTAGGTTGGCGCAAACTCAGTGCACCTACGTTATAGCATATGGCACCGAGTTTGCGCCAACCTCCAATAGAAAACGCAAAGTATCCCTAGGGTCTGTGCCGACTGTGCTTCACCCCTAGTCCAGCTTGCACCATGTTGGCTGTAACGACTATGAAAGACGCTTCTGGCGCACTTAATAGTGTCGCAGCGCGACTGTGCGGCGAAGCGTAAAACCTGTGATATTGATCGTAGGATTGCCGCTGAAAAATTGTAAACGATGCGGGCGTGCGCTGCTGACAGATTATCGGCCAATTCACTTCAAAGTCACGCGCGATGGGTGAACAAGATGTACTTAGCCGTGTCGCCGACCCGCTGCGGTAGTCTGAACGAAATCAAACCACTAGAAACTAATCATCAAGTCGATTGCGGGATGCAACTCATCTGCGCGTAGGACTCTTGTATTTTGGGTAGGGGTTGAAACATCCGAGTGGATGAAACCCTTGTGCGGGAATGAAAAGCCACTCAGCTCTTAAAAGATAGCAAAACCCAATCTGGGTTGCATTACAATGCTTCGAGGTAAGAGCAGGAGCCGAGCTGTCCGCAACCCCGAAAAAACAACGCCTTAGGAACATAACTAAACCTACTTCGTCCAGACACGACCCAAGCGGCGCCCCTTCTTCCTGAAGATGAGGATATCGCAAAGGCACCACCCAAGTTTGCATGCAAACAACGAATAGGTGAATTCTAAAGAAGACTGGACGGGTCACCTTCCGTAGACTCGAAGCTATCCATCACGGCGAATCGAGTTTCGCTTTTCTTTCAGAGCTGTGAAGCCTCGACGCGCGATGCATGGGCGTGGCGTCAGGCTATTACTACTCTAAAGCCACTCCTTTGCGCGCATCGCTGTCGTTGAGAACTTAGGCGCGATTCATACTCCTTAACGCGAGCGGGTCAAGCGCCAGCAACAAATTGCGGTATGAATACTTTATAGCCGCGCTACGCGTTTGCGGAGACTATGAAAGCTCCAGCGTCGACGATAGAGCGGAGCAGATCAAACTGGGCTCCAACTTTGCCGAAAGCAAAATCTGTACACGCGTTCACCATGGCGAGAAATGATTTAGCACCCGTCGAGGGTGTGAGAGAGGATCACGGACATTGTATTTTAAGGAATCATTCAAGCATTTAATCGATGACACTGTGGAGATGTTCCGTAGAGACATACCCTGAAGAAAACCAGTAGAAAGCAGAACAAGGATGTGCAAGAAGCTGAATGCGGATAATATTTGAAATATTTCGCCCCATAATTGAAATTCCCGCCCTAGAACCATTTTAGGTATTCGTTGTGGGACCTCCTCCAGCCTACTGCGCGGCGAAAAGTGCCGCGAGCGAAGCGAAACTTGCTGAACGCGGCGGTCGGCTCGTCGCGCGCGCTGTTTTGCATTGGGTCGCGCTTACGAAAAGCTACTGAAAAAGACCGCGTCATGTGTGGTATTTACCCACCAAGACGTACTCTAATCCTTTGGAAATCAGCACGTGAACATCGGATCGGATGTTCAGATAGCTGTCTTTTGATTCTTGGTGCCGAAAAGTGGAGGAAAAAGTGGTGACAAACTCGGGTCCCATCTGAATAGGGAAGCACAATCGGCCAAAAAACGTCTCAATTGAAATGAGGTATAGCAGGTAACCTCGGTTGGGCGACAAGGTAAAGGGCAATCTTTAGGGTGTTTAGGATAGTTGTTTTGAGTGGTGCAGTCAAAACAACTATCCGTGCATAAACGATCCATTAGGCGGCGTCTAGAATTTATTCGCGGCGCGACGCGACTTTATGATTAGCCTACCTATCGATCAAGCGACGTCGCGTCGCGTCGTGCAATGCAACGCGACGTGATGGTCGCGGAGCGATTGTCATCATTTTTTCTTCCATCTCAGACAATGGAAAAACCTGACCGCCGACCAATAGACGCCCGCCACCGGGATGGGCGTTTGTTAGTCGGTTTTTTGTCGGCGGTTAGTCTGAAGATTCCTGCGGTTGGTCGGCGGTGAGACCGCAGGCTTCTGCGGTTGGTCTGGCGGACCTACAGGTTGTCCGCTGGTTCCTGCGGTTGGTCTGTAATTTCCTGCGGTTGGACCACAGGTAAATGCGTTTGGCCCGCAGGTTTCTGCGGTCAGTCAGCACGTTCCCTGCGGTCGTCCTGCAAACTGCAGCGGTCGGTCCAGATTCAGCCAGGGCCAGCCCATTACCCATTAGGGTACCTCGATTCATCCGGGTTCAGCTGCGATTAGCCTGTGAGATCACGTAAGTAGCCCATTACCCCCCCCATAGTTGGTATAGACTGAACCATGACTCCGTAAGGTCTATTTTTAACACACGTCTACTGCGCCATCCAGCGCGTTCAAACCCAAGCATAAATGAATAGGGCGAATTCGAGAATATACCCTGCTCTAGCGATTTCTCCCCTTAGGGCCCACCACATTCGACCACCGCCATACATGCACGTATTCACAGAAATGTTTCTCTCCAGATTTATTTCTTCTTAAAGTTCTTCCAACGGACAAAATGTCAAACAGACAACAATGTTAACCTCCAACAGAAAACAGTGTAAACTTCCAACAGGCAACAATGCATATGAGAACAGTAGAAAATATGGCATACTAAACTAAATATTCTGTATGTGAGACCTCTATACCGGTAGACGTACACAGGTAGAAAACAACAAATGAGCATTCTAAAGCCAGGTAGAATCGTGAGCAATATAAAGCCAAATAGTAGGTAGCACAAGTGATATTGAGAATAAGTGATACTGATGGAACCTTATTATGATTATGGCAGAAAGCGACAAAATGGCAGGATTAACTGCATATAAAATGAATGCACGCCTTTACGAAAAAAAAAACCGGTGTCTGTACCAAAGAAAAATCATGAATTCAGTGCCTTTCTGGAAGCACCTAGTCGGGGTTATCCAGTTCCAGCGAGTTGTAAACCTTGGTCTGGCGCTGAAAATGCAGACTGAAAAGTATTTGCCGGCATCCAAAACCCCTTCTTATTACACTCACACCACCTATTGGCGAAATTTCGCGTTTCGCGCTCCGAAAACCACAATTTTGCGTGTTTCTAGGCGTTTTGAACTCACAACTGCGTAAACCGCTAAAAGGCAGGCAGGCACGGGAATCTTTGGACTATCGAGGCAAAAGCACCTAATCTTTTCGTTTCGAAAATTTCCGCATTTTGCAAAACCAGAAATCTCATTTCCGTGTCTTTTGTGTGTTTCGCACAAATTTTCCGCAACAAACAAAATTATTTCTCTGCATGAACCCGGAACGGATTACCCTCATTCACACCCTTGCTTGGCATACTTGTGAACTTCTTATTCCTCACTCTCAACCCTCTAAATTCATCATTTCTTCCTTCCACTACCTCCACGCGCCCAATTATCGTTGTAACCTCCATTTTCTGCCCTCGAGATATGTATTTCAAGCAAATAGCATCCTCGTTTATTAGGCCTAACCCAGTTTGCAGTCATTGGTATTCCTAAATTGGCTGTGAAATCTTGATCATATGACACAAAAAATTTGTGTCATATGATCAAGATTTCACAGCCTTAATATGTTTTCATTCTCTCAATCTTTACAAATAACCAAATGCGCATCTGGTTTTCATACCCGATTCTCCATTAGCTGTTTGCTCTAAATCATCCATCGCTTCATAGATTACATTGTCGAAATTCACATTTGCGTCAGTCTCCTCAAGAAGCTCAGGATCTATATTCTGCAGCGCTGCGAGAACTGGGCGTTTTGAAAAAGAACATTTTCGAGAAGACTTCAGAAAATCCTAACAATGAATTCAGTCTTGTATTTTTCGGAAAAAAATACAAGTTTTTGAGGTCAAGAAAATTTGCGCAGAGGTTTCCCCACAATCGAGAAAAACTTTGCGCTGAACAGATGCTAGAAAAAATTTAAAACGGAGGAGTTTTTGAAAAAAGGGAAGATGAAGAAATAATTCCTAACAACGATTTCAAAGTCTTGAATTTTTCGAAAAAAAATACAAGTTCTTGAAGCCAAAAATTTGCGCAGAGTTTTCCCCCAATCGATAAAACCTCTGCGCTGAAAAAGTTCTAGAAAAAAAGAAATCAGAATCACTAATAAAATCAGCGATGTTTGTTGGCACAAAAATTCCTGATAATGAATCAAAATGCCAAAAATTTTCAAAAAAAATCCAATAACGTAATTCGTTAGTAAACATACCTTGGCTGCCTCCTCGTCGAAGAATCCTTGGTGCCTGAATCCCATTCTCACCTCGCATACAAGAGAACGGAGGTGTTCTGCTTCCATTGCAGCGCGCATCCTCCCCTGCTCAACGATTTCTGAAAAAAAGAAAGCCTAATCCAGTTTCCAAAAGACTAAAAGGTTTCAATTACTCACTCCCATAGCGTCGAGTTCCCAAGGTGTTAATCGCAGCCGAACGTCTCATCTTCACTGCGTTAACGCAATCTTCCGAGATTTCATCAGAAGTTTCTAGAAAGAAGGGCTGCATAAAACCGAGCGGAATTTGCGTCAGATTCGGATTCGTGTTTCGCTCACGATCAAAAAACAGTTAACAAACAGGTGTTAAGTCAGGCAGAAATCAAAAACGGAGAATCAAACGAGAAAAGAGCGCCACTCAAGAGAAAAACCTGAATAATTCAAATATTGCGCGTGATTTTTGGTGTGTCTCTGTCCGTAAGTGCAAACTATTTCACAATTCACGTTGACACCGAAAATCACGCGCAAATCGGGGAATCCTACGAAAACAAACTACTCGGGGCTTTTCGAGTGGAATCGCGGGTAATATTTAGTGTGTTGCGTTTCATTAGTACAGACGATAAAAAAAAGCAACACAGAGGGGCTGAAGCACTCGGCAATGAAAAACATTGCAAAATAATGAAAAATCCGATTCCAAAACCAGAACGAGAAGAATTCAAATATCACGCGTGATTTTCGGTGTGTTTCTGTCCGTAAGTGCAGACTATTTCACAATTGAGTTTGACACCGAAATTCACGCGCAAACCGGGAATTTCTGTAAAAACGTGATACTCAGGGCTTTTCTAGTGGAATCGCGGGTAAAATTCGGTGTGTTGCGTTCCGTTACTGCGGATGATATCACATATTTGAAAAATATCTGCAGAGTTATTGCTGCACGCGCGAATTTGGTTTCAAAATATTGCCGGTTCCCGAAAAAACCAGAACAATTCGGATTTCCGCTTCAGTCCACTTGAGAATGCGTGGAATTATTTAATATTCGCAGAAAATCTGTTCAATCATCCGAATTATATGGATATTTGGGAAAAATATAGAAATACTGCTATTAATCATATTAATTTAATTATGTTGCATTCGGATGGTAATTCAAATCACCCTGGCTGGTCTTGTTATTCGTTTTAGAGGTCAAAATGTCGGAACCCCAGTTGAAATTTCGTCCATATCTTGACTTGGGGAAGCGGCGATGCTAGAATGATATCTTGATCACGAAAACCGAATGCTTTCTCTGTAGAAAACACAATGGTACAGGTAGAGAAACGACCTCTCCTCACTCAAGATAGAGAGATAAATGCTGCGTTGCGGCTTCCTAGAGATATGATGCCAACCATATATACTACTGAACGTACGTCGAAATTCAGAAGGATTTAAGGCTGTGATATATGATAACTAAAAGCACTAATAACGATTATTGAATGGAGAAATTGGGAGGAACGTGGTAGAGAAGACTGATCCGACTTGTTACTGAAAGGAGGCATGGCTTGCTTTCTTGCGGCCTCGGCCGTTAATTATCACCTGCGGTCATACGGTCTGGGCGGCCGTTGCCGTCAACTGCGACCTTTATTGGTGACGGGCCTCGCACGCATGGTCATTAAACCACTACTGCATTTCTGAAAATTTAGCCTCCTGGCAAAAGTAGCGATTTGGTAATGGTCAAAAAAATGTTTCAAAAATGTCTTGAAATATTTTCAAAAAATGATTTTGCGTAAAATAGCATGGAAAAACAAAAAAGCTGGGAAATAAAGTGAAATAACCAAAAAATACGATTTGGTGGTCGATCTTTATTTCCCAGCTTTTTTGTTTTTCCATGCTATTTTACGCCAATTCATTTTTTGAAAATATTTCAAGACATTTTTGAAACATTTTTTTGACCATTACCGAATCGCTACTTTTGCCAGGAAGCTAAATTTTCAGAAATTTCCCATATTTTCCCAAAGGTTCCCTTTCTGACTTCAATTTTGCTCAACGATTTCCATTTTGAAATGATTTGAAACCTATGACTTACAACCATAAAAAAATAGAACTCATTGCCGCATTTGGTGAAAAATCGATATTATTGATCATTAATATTTGATCTTGCATGATGAAAAGAATTTCGCAAACAAATGACTTAGAGCCATCAACAATCAAAAATCATTACGGCATTTTGTGCAACAGGCGAAAAAATCAATATTATTGATCAGTATTTATCGATAATGACTCATGAGCCAAATTCCTCAACCAAGAAAACCAATTTCATAAGCAAACACCACTGTTCGCCGCATTTTGTGCAAAAAACACGAAAATCGATAATATTGACTATCGATCGATGAAGTGTCATGAGTACGAATTCTGACAAGTTCAATATTTACCTTCGAGGAACTGTGTTGATTGGCTGCGAAATCACCCACACACCCCGGTCTCCAGAGCCGTATCAGAAAAAAGGAGTTTTCGTGCTCCACGGCTAATTTAGTATGTAAACCCACGATTTTGAGGTACCCTTCAAAGTTAAGGTATCGAGTTCAAATTGGAATAGGAGCGACCTGCATCCATTTCCAGCCTCCTGTCCAAAAATGAGCTCCCTAGCTCAATTTTATCTGGTAGCACAAGATCGTGAACGCCGTCTGAAAAAAAAAGAGATTAACAGAGAAAACTTGCGATTTTTCAAAATTTGCTCAAATTCTAGGAAACCATTCCAAACCATTTTTGGGCATTATGCACAACTTTTTGCGCTCTTTTCAATGCAATTTAGAGCTAATTTCTGTCTTCAGCCTGAACTTAGATTTCGAAAAACGGGTTGCGCGCGTGGCCTATTCAGAACCAAATCTGGTGCGCGCTTCGCGCGAACCACAATTCGCTATGGAGTTTTATTAAGGTTCGAACACAGAGCATACAATTACAGTACAGGGGGTTCAATGACAACATACTAAGCACCCGAATCCTAAATATACCCTGCAACTTACAAGTCTTTGTAGAGCTTCGATTTCGGCTGCAAACCCTACCTTATGGTGTTTTTTTTTGAGAGTTCGTTCATGTGGGATTAAATTTTCATTTAAAATTCTGATTGTTATAAAAAATACACGGAGTATTGTATTTTACGCAATGAGGTGTCCCGATACCAATACCGCTTACTGTGATTTAGGGTGATTCGGCATGTTTCAAACAAATCAAATTCAGACCTTTTCGGATTAATCCAGCTGTGATTTGCTCGATCAAAGTATATCAAAATTCTATTAAAGCAACATCTACTAATTAGTTTCGGTATCCGTCACCAAACCAGTCAAAACCAACCCAACAAATCTGGATTGCTACATTCTTTCAATTGTTCCATTCATCGATGAAGCGCTAATACCAATAACGAATACGAATAGAAGCTTACCAAGCTGATGAAAGAAGCACATTACTACAACATTAACTCATATATAAACCGATAAAAGTGAAACAATGAAAGAAATGAAGTCAACGCCGCGCCTTGAAAGCAGCGGCGATTCGAACTGCGGCAGTACGCGCCGCGTCACCGAGCGCTGCGGCTTTGCCTGCGGTCAAGTGGTTTCTGAATGCGGTCCGACCGCTTATTAAGCGGCCCGACCGCTTGCATAGTTGTGCCTGCGGTCCAACAGCGACGCGCTATCGTTGTGCGGCGGTTGGTCTTAATTCGAGAAGTTGCCTGCGGTCAGGTTTCTCCATTGTCTGAGTTTCTCAAGCGTTTTCAAAGACTAGGTTGATTGAAATTATTATGGATTAATGTATTGTTCTCAGATAATACTGCAAACAATTTTGTCTGCATCTTTAAGGACAGTGTGATGAGGGTGATGGTTTCAAAGAGTTGACGAGCTATAAAGTTTTTCTACGGTTTACAAACGACACAAGCATATTCGGCCTCATTTCACCGAAACATCCCTATTACTATCAACTCCAAAAAAATTCTAAGCATCATTTGCTCCCGATGTCTTTTTGATTGTTTCGTCATTAAAGAAGCAAGTTTTCGCAACGAAAACAAAAATGTGCCATAATAATTCAGATAAAAGATAAAATAAGGTTCATCACACTAAAATAAACGGAATAAGACCGAATATTGATTACGTTTGCCTGGGTACGGAAAATTGCAGAAATTACGCAATTGCGCGTAGTCGCCTAGCGTTCGCGCGCCGTTCACACCTTGATTTCCGCGCGACGCGATTTTCGCGTCGTGCTGACATGTGCCATCGCGTCGCGCCGCGAAAACTCTGAACGCCGCCTTACAAGCACATGTCATTCAACTCCACACTGCCTCTTGGCGTAGGAACTATAACCAAGGCTTTGAATTCACAGATAACCTTCACGACGGCTACAGGACCTTATTCGCCCAAACGCGCGTGATTCTTCTCAATTTCGGGCACGGATTTGAAACCTACGACTGGGTGAATCCCTATGTGGGTATGACAGACTTCATAGCTCTAAAATATAAAAAAAACCCAATGCGAGTTGCCGAACAGATCTGTGCATCGAACTCGGTGGACAAAATGACTCGCGACTTCGCTTGCGAGACTCGGGACGAGAACACAGAACTCGTCTTTGTCAAGGAAATCCACTTGGGAACCGACGCGCATCATGGAGGGAATCTCCGCTCCCCCCCCCCCCCACTCAATAACGATCCAGCTAACGAGCTTCAAGTTGCCATATTCCCGGCAAACGGGGGTGAACAGGTGGTGGCCATCTGGCGATTTGGAAACGTGCTGGAAGAATGGAAGCGCGCGAACGCGGCACGTTTTGGACGCTTCTCTGAGTCTCTGGTAGGAACTGAATAGAGCCCGACCACCCGGCGCCGCACGATCGATTCTCCCTCAATGCATGCTGCCGCGACGCCCTTAAGGCGGGAGTCTAATCAGACCTTTGAGCCGGGTTCGCACTGTCATCGCGGCGCGGCGCAATGGCGTAACATTGATGGGTATAAATCGATATCGCGCCGCTCCACGACTTTGGGGTCGTTTATACTCACGCCACCGCGCGGCGCGGCACAGTGCATTCCTGTGATATTGATCTTGCGGCGCGGCATGATCGATACTATAGTATTGCACTTCGCCGCGCCGCTCGGCGGTGAAAGTATAAACGACGCCTTAGGTATGGACCCTGCACTATGCTCGCTCATGATTCGGTCTACTATTGGCTACCACCCGAAATGGGCACTGCTGTCATCGATCTTTGAAGGAAATTCTTCCAAATGCGCGTTGGCTCCTAACAAATTACCCTGACTTACACGAGTTTCATTCGGTTATGTCCATGAGAACTCGTCCCGAGGAATGGAAACGAAGCAGCGCGGGACAAAATGGATCACGTCTCAACTCGTCCGAGACGGCGGTTTTCTGAGCTACAAACTGAGGCTAAAACCCAAGATGAAAAGTTGACTTCGTGTGTAGGATACACTTCTCAGGGCCCTTAACTCTACTGGTTTTTGAGTGGAAAAGGAAACCCCGGGTTCGTGCGAAGTTTGTTGGGTGTGAAAATAACGAACCGCACGATTTTCTACGCAATCGAGAAGTTGCCCGCGAACAACTCCGGCCGCCGCCGTGACACCCAGCTTCAAGCACCCTTTGGATCATATCAGTCATGAAAATCTGCTACTACCACAAAAAAAGGAACGAAACTTAGCGACATCAAGGAAAGTTGCGACTCCTTATCTCCTTCGGCTTCATCTGACGAGATTCGTAGGGCAGCCATTGGAGGATGAGGCGTAGTGCGATGCTACAAAGTGACTTAGGTGGCACGGCCCCTAAATCACTATTGTAGCACCACATTCCACCGCATAACTCGGAATAGGAAGAAAGCGGCGCTAGGTAGTGCTGCAGGCGAAGGAATGGAATGGAAGGAGCGCGCCGCAGAAAAAAAACGAACCGACGCGGGCGATTTGAATCAAATCCTACCGTAGCCTTGATTGGCCGCGGAGCGCGTTTACCGAAGCAGCTCGCCGTCATGCAATTCCGCGAGCATCGCAATCGCGTAAAATTGATTCCATGGCAACGAATAAAGCCGTATCTGCGATTGAACATGGGAAGTCATGCACTCAAAACTATACTTTTAGTGATCGAGTCCTGATATCGACCGAAACAGTCGAAACATCGAATCGTCAGAATACTCGAATATACGGAGATTTGGAAAATCTAGTCATTCGAAAACACTCTCATTCAAAACACTGAAAACCAGAGTTGATCGAAAGCACGATCATTGGTAAATCGGGAAATCCTAGTTAATCGAGAACTCGATTGTTGGGAAATCTGGGAAAAGGGTTGGTCTGAAATTCGATTATTCAAATTTTCGGAAAATTGAGTTGATCAAAAGCTCGATCATGTGAAAATCTGAAAATCGAGTTACCCGGAAACTCGATTATTTGAAAAGCTGAAAAATCGAAACATACGAAAACTCGATTAATGGGAACTCTGGAAATCCGAGCTAGTCGAAAACGTGATTATTGGGAAACCCAGAAAATTTGGTCAGTTCAAAACTGGAACATTCGGAAATCTAGGAATCCGAACTAGTCGAAGACTGGATTGTAGGGAAATTCGCGACCGAAATTTCGAAAAAAACGAGTTAGTGGAAAACTCGATTACTGGGAATTTTAGGAAAATCGAGCTGCGTGGAAATTTGATTATTCGACATTTTGAGAAATCAAGTTAGATGGAAATCCAATTCTTCAAAATATGCCCCTCGAGACAATCGAAAACTCATTAAATGGCAAACCTGAAAAACCGAGGTACTCGAAAACTCGATTACTGGGAAATCTAGAAACCCGATTTGGGAATCTGAAAATTCGTTTTAGTCGAAAAGTTGATACATGGAAAACTTGGAAAATTACTTGAAATTTTTGAAAAATCTAGCTGGTTCGAGCTAGTCGAAGGGCGCATGTAAGGCAGTGGCGAGAGGCGCCACTGTCACGCACAGTGTCGAGTGATCGATCCCCGCCCAAGGCCAATCAAGACTTCTATCCCTCGGGGATTGGTAAATTGGTACCACACTTGTCTGGCAAGATAAGAACACTGACTTAAAACATTGGCCGGCTTCTGCAAGCCACTGTATAGACCCAATACGCATTCAAAAGACTCCACGATTATGAAATGGAAGTCGAATGTGTGGCGCATCCCCAGAGGTACGCTGAGAACTTTGTTTTCAATAAACTTTATTCGAAAGCTTGATTATTCGAAAATCTTGAGAACCAAGTTGATCGAAAACTCGACTATTCCTGGGAGTCTTAGAGTTGCCAAAGTGCACTCAGAACTTGCTCGGCTGTTCAAGTCTTCTGTGGGGTATTACCGTTGGGAACAGCTACTTGAACCCAACTGGTTCAATTACGCATAGTGGTGGTGGCCATAAGGTGTTCCTATGAGTTAGTTATGCCAGAATTTCCAAGAGAACACCGTTCATAACTCATTCCTGATTGAACGTGTTGCCCGACTGTGACTGGCCTTGCAGTTCGGATAAGTGACGTGGTTGCGCCTCAGGCATTTGACCACGTGGCGATCGATGACAACCTGTGATTCTGATTTCCTCAGTGTTGCAGTCGTCAATCCTCTACTTTACTTCCCTCTAATTTCTTCATTTGACTGTTTTTACTGCATCATTTGCCTTATCTTAGTTTTAGAAGCATATTCTTTAATGCCCTAGAACAGCTGTCACAGCAGATTATCATCTTTGAAATCATTGATATTTTTGAAATTGAATAATTGAAAAAAATTTGCACGATTTCGAATCTCGCATTAGATACTTGGATAAGCTCGGATAAACGAGAGATTTTGAGCAGTCAGCAATATTTTATTTGCAAAAAAAAGAAGCATTAAAGCTTATAATCGAAGTCAAAGAGAAGAAGCCGTCTTAAAATTACCCAGAACTTTTTTTTTGGTTTGAATGTGTATAACCCATCCTTATTAGTATAAATCGAAATTGTTTAGCCTCGCGGGGATTGCAGACTGAGTACACAAAAAGAGAGAAGCCTTGGATGAGTTTTGTTTAACTAGACGCTTGGCACGAGGCGTTACAGCGGCAAAGGGAACGCTGTAGTTTTCCACCGCGTTCGTTTAGAGCAGCTATTCCGATGCTCCTCCCTTTTCGTGTACTCGGTCTGCAAGCCAATTTCGAGTAGAAACGAATCATAGCGTCTTGCCATAATGAAAAATGAAACCCATGGTGTTCAAACTCACTTTGAGCGCTTAAGCCGACTATGTTTTAATTCAATTTTTAGTTCACTGACCGATCAAGATGGATTGCAAATCTAGGACCTACATCATTACTGTGCGTTCAGAGGAGGATACCTTTGTGGCTTCTGCAAATGTTGTGAGTTACTCAGCATAAAGATTTACTTAAAAGCAGTGTTCACTTTGGGAACGGTTTTCGAGTTTTCACCGGAAATCGAATGTACCGGAGTCCATTGCGACAATACTGTCGAAAGAACGGCTGAAAAAGAACCATAGTTAGTCCTAGGTGGCCCTCAAACTTAGTTGTGCTATGCCCGCCCCGCCCACTCCCTCAACGGCCAACAAGGAAACGGGCGGGTAGGGCACAACGCATACAAGTTAAAGGGCCGCATAGGGCTATTTATAGCTTGTTTTCGACTGCTCTTCCGACATTTTTCTTGCAATGGGACATTCGATTTCCGATGAAAACTCGGAAACCGTTTTTTTTTGTGAACACTGCCATTGAATAGACGTTTTGTGCCCTTATAGCTGCGGCCATTATAAAGCTCTCTGGAGCAGGCTCGCCCCACTATCAAGCTCCTCTAATTTTATTCCCTGCGGGACCTACACTGAGCTTCCCTGAAGGAAACGTATCCATTTTGTTAGCAGGCACACAAGGGAAACCATTTTTAGCTTAGCCCGAAGTGAGCGAAACAAAGTATTTGCATGGATGCCTCTGTTACTAATAGTGAAACTGTGAATGACAGCGGTCCAATCGTAGATCATAAATAGTCAAAAGCTCAAAACGGTGGGTGGACCCAAAGATTTGATGTTTTCCTTCACCCAATCTTCGTTTTGGCAATAATCTAGGGTGTTGAACACAAATATGAGATTAGTTTCCGTTTTTCTTCGAAAGACCACGTACGTTACGGTTCACATTTCATTTTACCCTTTTTTACGGAGTAAAGTCTAGTTGGCACGATATCGTGCGTGTGCGCGCGTATGCTACGCCTCCTCGTCCCTCACATTCTCTCGCTGTCTCTCTCCTCGCTGCGCAAACGCATGCGAAACAACAAAGTGAATCACGTTACAAAATGAAGGATACCTACAAAACCTACCGTAGTCATCCACAATACTGAAAACGAGCCTCACTAGTGCATACAAAATACACATCGAAGTTTGATCAATATCCATCACGAGCACTATAGTCTATTCGAATAAGACTGTCCGTCCATGCAGTCGGCGTGCGTGTCGGCGTGAAGGCAGTTACCTGATCTGTGAATCAATTATAGGGATTATGGAGCGGATAGTGTATAATATACCGATCAGCATTCACAGCTGCGGGAAGGCTCACCCGAAAGATGCATTTGCTCACGACGGCCGCTCGACACGCACGCCGTGGGTGGGAAGTCTCATTTGGACGAACTGTATGTGACGTCGCTCGCGTCATGTGAAGTATGCACAAAGTCTAACGAATAGCTCGCGACACGTAGCGAGCATGCTTTGCTTGATATCTAAAAAATCCAAGCTTTGTGTAATCCAGCTTTATCACTAATAGTTTCAGGTTCGCAAGTGCTCCCACTGCGCCACAACTCAAGCATCTGCCTGGAGGAGAGGTCCAGACGGCAAAGTCTTGTGCAAGTATGTGCGCTGGTTCAAAAGAAAATATCGACCTTATTTCCCTTCTTGCATCAACGTTGATGAGCTGTGGGAAGACCCAATGGTGCATATAATCACATTAGATGCACAGCTCCCCAATATTGATCAAACGACGCAATCGATATTGTGGAAGAGCGTAACGCCGCGCCGCTGTTGAAGTATAAGGTCTATTTTAGAGTTCCATCGCAGCGCGGTGAGAGGTTTTCTTTAGGGGTCGTTTATACTTCCGCCGCCGAGCGGCGCGGCGAAGTGCATTTCTGTGATATCGATCACGCGGAGCGGCACGATCGATATTATGGAACCGCTCAGCGGCGGAAGCATGAACGACGCCTTAGCCACCGATCGATAAAGTGCGCGTAGTTTTGTCGTTTCATGCTTTTCAGTTTATAAGATTTTTTTGTTCGTTCTGGCGGGCGACAGTTGTGATTTATGCGGATACCGGAGACCGTCAACAGTTTGGAGGGCCTCGGAATCTATATTTCAGGGATCAATCACTTTACTGAACGCAAATTTCAAATTCACTTCCCAGCTATCCGTGTTATTTTCTAGAAGTTCTTTCCAAGCATTTTCTAATTCCAAAACCATATCGAAGCAGATGAAAGATACTCAGAGAGAATGTGGCGTCAAACCAATGAGAGCGTACGCAATGGCAGAATGCGTTGCTGGCGACAACGTGGATGCAACTCTGCGAGGTCTTGGTGCCTAACGCCGCGCGCGTCGGGTGTCGACCACGCCCCAAAACTCTCGCTCAGCGGCGTGCCGCCACTCGCTGCAACCCTGCAGAGCCCTTATATCTATCACTGTCGCAGTGCGCTGCTCAGCGACAGCGACAGTGGTAGCGAAAGGCTTAGGCACAATCGCAGTATGTCAGCCATCCGAGACACATCGCCGCGATGGAGGCGCGACAACTGTTCCTACGACGGCCGATGCCGTCGCTCTGATGTGAGTCCCGCCGCGATTTAAGCTAGATTAAATGCATGTTGCTGATGACAGCGACAAAGTATACCATACTCCTGGTGTTGACCAATTGCATGCGAGCGGCGCACTGATGCTCACCTACATCCAATTAATATAATTATTCAATATTTCCAGTACATGCGCGCTCTATAAAAAGAAGTACAACAAACAGAGGCCGGAAAGACTAAGCAAAAGAGAGCCTATTAGAAGACGGTATGTACATATGTATCTTGTGAATGCTCTTCTAGGTCGAACTAACAGGTCCTTGTTTCTTGGGGTCTTACTTGGCCGAGGGTTCGCCGGCCTGCAGTCAGTGTTTCGTTTCTCGTTCCCGACGGGTTTGCGGCTCCTAGAACTAACATTCTAGGAGCCGCAAACCCGTCGGGAACGAGAAACGAAACACTGACTGCAGGCCGGCGAACCCTCGGCCAAGTAAGACTATCCGATAATTTTAATCTGCAATGCAACTACGGAATTTATATTTGGGTGGATCAAGACCCGAAACAAACACTTTTCAGACGAGACTTTTGTCGTCGAGCCGCTATACACTTCGGACCACCGCTACTCTCCGCCTCCAGTCGCCGTACCACAATACCAAATCGGATGTAAGTCTACGATTCGTCAACTATCTGCCAACGGCTTGTCCACCTTTTGACAGCTCTCCGCTTTTCCCAGAATCATTCCTGGCCTCGGTCTCGCTGCGAGCAGTCTGATCCATCGGCAAATTGCCAGCGCTTTTAACCAGGGATGAGCGGAATTCCGATTTCCGAATTCCGATTTCCGATGGTTTTTGGCCTTCCGATTTCTGAATTCCGATTTCCGAGAAAAAGCCTAAAAATGCGTAAAAATCGGGAATATCGGAGTTTAGATTTTTGTTTCAGAAAGTTAGGATTGAGTGCATCTACAGGAAAATTATTCAATAACTATCCTACTATCTACATATATTTGCCTAACTCTGTGTTTGTGTCTGTGTGTGCTTGTGAGAATGAACGGGAATTTGGTCGTTTTTTTTTTTAAATGAAGCGATTCGGTTTGTTGTTATTATGGTGTGATGGCGTGCACTGATAACACGATACAATCAGTTCCCTTTATAAAAGCTTGCTGAAGGGGTTCATGAACGGTTGCATGTGAGATTTAAGGTCCGCTGTGAGTTTTCCGAGGAAAGGGTGCGGGACTCCACAGGTCAGGAATTTCTGACAGAGTTACATGCGAATTAAGGGCTCTAGAAATGTTGTCGGCAACCTGTCTTTACAACTTAAAGTTACATTCGACCTTAAGCATTGGATATATGTTCCACGGTGCGAGTTGAGTTACACGTGACGTAAAGCACTGGCGTGTAACTTTAATGTATTAATTTATCGTACATGTAAGCTATCTAATCGGCGTGCCGTTTCCTTGGGAGGTATACGATGTACTCTGGAGGCAAGACTCAAATGTAGGCAGCGTCGTCCATTCAGTTACCCGAGAGTTGAGGTACTTGGCCCCGCACAACGGCTGGAGGCCCCGCCTGACAGACAGCTGTCGGCCCAGTCGTGCTCGCCGAGCAGGCCGTGTCGTGTGACGGTGTGCTGGCCTCGTCGCTTGTCAATGTGTCCACGTCTCGTGTACGTGTCAAGTAACATGTACCAACAGTGCAAGTTACTCGCAATGTTGTGTATTTATTATTAGTGCATGTTACTTTGATCAAAAATCTCGTCAAATTACACGTAACATCGCTTCAAGTTACTTGTGAACTCAAAGTAAGTTGCGTGAGGCCATCATGCAACTTGCGTTGAAGTCTCTGGTAACTTGCTCGTGCTCAGAAATTTCTGAGGGGAAGTGCGTCAAGCGCCAAAACAGTGCGCTGAGCTTCACTTGGAGTGCGCCAAGCGCTGGAAAAAGTATGCTGGACCCTACTGGGAGTGCGCCAAGAGCTGGAGGAACTGTCTGTGTTGCATTCGACTTGGAGTGCGTCGAGCTCCGTGGGGACTGTGTTGGGCACAACTTGGAGGGCACCAAGCACCGGCGAAAACGTGTGGCACCCCAACTAGGAGTGCGTTAAACGCCGAGAAAAGTGTGTTGCATCCAACCAGGAGCGCGCCAAGTACCGGGAAGCAAAAATTGCGGGACTCTACTGGGAGTGTGCCGACCGCCGGGGAAACTGTGTTGGACCGCCTTGAAGTGCTGCAGGCGCCTGGAAAAGTGTGTGGGAACCAAATTGTTTCTGCAATGACTCTAAGCGTCACGATAGAAGCCTACAAGTTCTCGTGGGTGTACACCTTGTTCAATAATGTAGGATAAGCCCAAGTTTTTCGGCAGCATTGATCACCAGGGGAGTTAAAAATTTTGCGGGTCATTTCCGATTTCCGATTTCCGAATTTGAGAAGGTCGTTCCGGTTTCCGATTTCCCCAATTCAGAAAAAAATTCCGCTCATCCCTGCTTCTAACGTTACTTACTGATGGTCCGTCATTTTGCATTATCAATATTCGCGGAATCGCCGGATCAGTAGCAAATCGCCGAATATCCGCCCGACGAGACCACGAAATTCGGCGATGAGCTCACTTCAAGATGGGTCTTCTCACTTCGAACTAGGGTACAAATCCTCTCGAAATCTGTTCGCGCCGGTCGCGTGCGTGTGCGCGCGTATGCTGCGTCTCCTTCTTTTCCACACTTTCTCGTTTTCTCTACCCTCACTTAGCACACGGACGCATAGAAAGCAAAAGAATCTGACTTCAAAATAGAGGATAAATTCTGTTGCAATCGTCGTGGCCTCGGACTAGGAGTTTAAAGAGTCATATACTTGACGCGCTGCATACATATTTCCCATTTTGGACTTCCATAATCCAGACATTTTCCCCCTAAAACTCCTCCCACGAAGGCCTTTTTGTGTGCTTGGCATGCTCATGAGGTTCGTTTCTAGGATTCCGGAGGGTTAAGTTAGGTTACGGCATTCATAATGTAGTATGTAACATCGGCATGGAACGTGAAGAGACTTCACGTTCACTGTTGAAGGTTGGCGCAAACTTGGCGCACCTATGTGATAGCATATGGCACCGAGTTTGCGCCAACCTTCAACAGTGAACGCTTAGTCTCTTCACGATCCATGCCGATGTTGAACATTTGAGATTTGGCTGAAAGTTCCACGGATAATTACCTAATTTTTGCGGTTCTACAATACCCATCCTCGAACTTCGCGAAAAGCGCATTTTCCCCCTTCGTCATAACTCTGTGAAATTTGGACTTTTGAGGGTAAGAGAGATATTGCTAGAATCGTCTCATGAAGATATATAAGATGTTGTTAAAATTTCATTGATATCTTAAACTATACCTTAATCATAGGTGAGTTGCTCAAAAAAATTGATAGTGATGGCCAAGCGTCCTGACGAGTCAAAACGTGTAATGAAAAGAGCAACATTACGATAATTAAGGCACAGTTTAAGATGTCAATGGAATTCCAACACCGTCTTGTAGATCTTGATGAGACGATGCTAGCAATGTACTTCTCACCCCCGAAAACCCAAATTCGACAGAGTTATTCCAAAGGGGCGGAAACCCGTTTCTTTAGTTGGGATAACCACGAAACAGATGGCTGCGAATTCCTCTGTACCCTGCGCTGCGTCGTGTGCGCCCCCGAGAAATGTGGCTATCGATCGGCGCACGCGACAGGCGCGCGTGCTGCTAAGTGGTCCGCAGCCATCTCTTTCGCGGATACACTCACCATAACTTCTTGACGAAGTTCGAATGGATTTTCTTTTTGAAGCCATTGAGGTCCGAAAAGAAGAATATGTAAAATGTGCCCGAACGAGAATGGCCGACCATGCAGCCGTCGTGCGTGGCAGGCGCCCGTCGCATGAGCCGCTCCCGGACCAGAGTTCGAACGGTCGCTTCCTCGGCTGCGGAGCGGATTGATTGCTTGCTGACAGACGCTGCCGGCCCCGCTCCTAGTGATTGGCTGTGGAGGAAGGCTCGCTGTCGTTTCGCATGCTCGTCCGAGAGCGGCGCACGCGACAGCCGCCTGCCACGTACGACGGCCGCATGGTCGGCCAGTCTCATTCGGACTCACCATATGTAGTGTCGGAACTGCGTCCTCTGCGTCTCTGGCGCGCGAAGCTCTGTGAATTAGATTGACTTATCGAGAACTTTGCTGGAATCTCAACCCAATCTTTCAGGTAGCCCCGCACCACACATGGTGTTCTGCGAAGCTACGTATGCCGACTTCCTGTGCCCTGGCTGTGCACATTAAAGTTTTCCGTTTGCTTTTTTCTAAAGCGAAAAACAATTTCTGTTTTTTGTTTGTGCTATTATGTGTTACCTCGGCTATAAAATGTTTTCTGTTCAAGACCTCGAAAATGTACGGTTCACCAACGAAAACATTTCTCAGATTATCTGATTATCTCCTAAATTCTCATAACACTTGGAGTCGAAAAAATGTCTTAAAAAAGCCCCGATTCGTAGGACAGAAGCTATGTGCCCGTACAGCGGAGCACGAGCATTCAAACAGCCTCGTTGGAGCCTGCCCTTATACCAGCAACAAAATTCAGTATTTCGTCAACCCATGTCACAAGTCACAAGGTTATACTGAGGGTATAGGACGATACAGGATGTATTAGTAATAAAAAATACGAACGGCTCATCAATCGCAAAAAGCGTCGCTTGGGAGAAGTCGACCCTCTTATCACTACCTCAGAAAATCGCCGCATTCAATGCGTGGCGAATATGCATTCAACTCGAGTGACCACACTCATCGAGAGGCTCCATCGCAGAGGCACGTGCTCCAAGCAGCAGCAAGTGCTGCAAAATTCCATCGCAGCGGCACGTGCTGCAAAATCTAATCGCAGGAGCACGTGCTGCAATGTGGTCCAGCCCCATCGCAGTAGCACACCGACACGCGACCTAGCCGGCACACCGACTTTGGCTTTGCCAGCTCGCCCAAAACCATCTGGGGTCGCCATTGGCTGCACGAGGTCGCCAGCGGCTGCGCAGGTAAAAAACCGTAAACTCGGGTGATTGAACCGACCACGTTGCCCGCCTCTGAAGAATGCGTCGTATGCTTTTCTCTTCTGGAGAGCCGTTTCACCATCGAGTAGAATTTGTATCATACACACTTTGAAGGGTATATTTGTTGGGGCACGTGCTGTTATTTGAAACACCATAGGAGCACGTATTCACCTAGTAGCACGTTCCCTGACTGTGCTCAAAACCGCATAGTCTTCGAGTTGAATGCGTATTGGACACGCATTGAATGCGGCGATTATCTGAGACTGTGGGGCTCCGCCCACACTACCACTACACCAAATGCGTGGTGTAGTTTGGACGTTAAACATTAATATGGAATTCGGTAACTTTGCTTTCCCGATACCAATCATTGCCTAAGCTACTGGGACTGTTGGGTACTTTGAAATATTTCGTGGTGCATCGTACACTCCCCGGTTCCGCTGTACAGTAATGGTTTTCACGAAGGGACCCCAGCAGATCGAGATGGAGAGCGCAAAATTATATCTGTCTATCCTCTGTTTCCAAGTGTAGTTTATTTCCGTTCTTCGCGTGCGTCGGCGCGCGTACACTGTGTCTTCTTCTTCCCACGCTTTATCGCTGTCTCTAGCCTCGCTTCGCCCAAGCGAGCGAGGGAACAGAGTAAATCTGACTTAGAACCAGAGGATAGCTGACTGGCACATGTTCTTGTGATTTCTCGGCAAGTGACAGGCAGGCACCTTCCTGTCACTGCCAGGCAGTAGGACGCCAACGAGCCTCTGTCCGAGGCGTGTCTGCAGCTTAGAAGTGGCTCAAACCGTTGTCACCACCAAGTCGATGGATGAGTAAAGGGACCAATATTTGTATTCTTATAGGCCGTCCTGGATCCTCCGTAGCCCACCTGAATCGTCCGCAGTTCCACCCGGTTGTATGTAGAGCTCTCAACAGAAGTTGGATCAATAATACCACCAATCTCCTTGCAGCATTCCGGGGTCCCACGTCATAGTCCGCCATTCGTAGCCAGCCCGGTATATAAGTGTCTGCATCGTGCGAATCGGGTGGGGAATGATCCAACCGTTGGGATCGAACTGAGCACGTCTGCGCCGTCTCTGGCCGTCCCGGTCGATACGCATGCAATACGTTACTCACTAAGGCTGAGAATTTTACCCGATGTGGCCGGCTTGAGCTCGCCTGGTCCGTCCGTGGCCGTCCCGGTCGATACGTATGCATAACTTGTTGAGGTGAAACACTCACTGATGTGGACAAAGTGAAACGCTAGAGAATTCTCCCATTGTCTATTATCATACAGCCGGTCACTAGGGACGGCACAGGACGGCGTACGATAGCTAAGAGCGGCTCAGAACGGCGTAGGAGTACTAGGGACAGCTCAGTCCGGTCTTCGGCCGACAATGACGGGTGCTGTAGAGCGCAGCCTAAGCTGGGTTATGGACGACTCAGGCGGAACTACGGGCGACCCAAATGGGACTACGTTGGTCCATGGTCCAACCATGACGGGGGCCTAATTAGTCGAAGCGACTACGTTTCAGCAAGGCCTAAACGCACATGCCAACCTCGATATCGTCTTATACATCAACTGCTCACCGTGGAGAGAACTTTGAGCTGATCACAATGGCTTCTTCATAATCGCTCATAATCAGTTGAAAACCGAGTTATAGCCCGTCAACATTTACGAATTTGAACGTTTAGTAACTTGCGGGCGAGCAGTTTCGGGCCTGTTTTTATTCATTCACAGCCATCGCGCAACAACAGACCACACTATGAGGCCACGATCATACTTTACGCAACAGGTGACGCGACGCCATGTTTGTCACGCTTATAATCGAAAATCGATATGCCTGCTACGCACTATCGCACGTCGCTAGTGGCGCGAAGTATGAATTGATTTCAAGCTAGAACGATAAAAAACTATAGATTCTAGATTCTGACTGGAATCCATCGCGCGCCTCATCTCTATCAAAATCGGAAGCTCGGCTACAGGCGTGGCCCATTGTATCTTATCTGGGGGAATGGTGGACCTTTCTTCGCTTTTACTCGCTTACCTGGGTCCTAGGGTTGACGTGCGCCTTCAGAGGGCAATACGGATAAGAATGTAACATTGCAATTGAAGGCAGCATACATGTTCAAAAATGCTATCAATTTCATGTTGAGAATCGTAGGTTCGGAAGTTTTGAAGATCGAGAAGTGTTGAGAAACCCTGAAAAACCCTTGACGGAAGTGAGGAAATGAAGAGTTCTTCCTTCAGTGGATTTAAAATCGACAAGTTATCACGCGGCATAAAGGGTTTTCGCCAAATCTAGTCTAACGGGTAGAGAAGGGGCCATATTTGCGGAGAATGGTGCGGCGATGGTGTTACCGCTGGGCAGCGGTGTTTCCATCGCGCGCTACGATCTACCGCCGCAGCCCCTTTCATTCCCACGACTTAATTATACGAAGAGACTATACACGCAGGATTGAGATAACAAAGTTAGCAACAACTTGGCCAACGTAGCAAATTATATTGGACCCTTTCGACGTATACTGAGACGCCTACGTGATCTGAAGCGTCAAAAACTCACCAAAGGGGCCGTATTAGAGCAATAACTTTGCGGTTGTTTTAATGGAGGGGCGGGGTCTGGCAGAAAAGTGGGTGGAGGTCCGACGCTTTGAGGGCCCGAATACGGTCTCTTTTACTAGTTTATGAGGCTTTCAACAGCGTAAGCGTTTCAGTATATGGCGTATGAGTCTATTATTATTCCAACTACTTTTGCGAGCGTGTACACCTTTCACCTGTCATCTGTTGGGAGGAAGCAGGCATCTTTCACACGGGAAGGAACGAGAGTGACTCGGTTCGGCGAATTGCCTGAATGTCATCGTCTATATCGCAAAAGGAAATCCACGATAGACCCGTATTTGCCTTCTTCTGATGGCGTAACCGAGAAATCGACGTAATTCCAACTAATGAAGTTTTTCTGCGATATTCTCAAAAGAATTCAGTGGAGGATAGAAGTCACAGCACACCCACTTTCACGGACTTCCTGCAATGATCCCTTGAAAATCTCCAAATTTAGGTGGCGAGAGCTCGGTGGACGAGGAGATGTCTGACGCTTGTAACCTTGATTCCCGCCTAAAATTTACTCGAGTCCACCGCGTGCATATGCTCGCCTATGCTGCGTCTCCTTCTTCTCACACTCTCTCGTTGTCCCTTCCCTGGCTCCGTACTTGCCCGCAAAGGAACATAGAATATTTCACTTCAAAACACAGGGAATCATGTCGTCCCCAGCATTTTTAGTCAAGAGTTTCCGGTTTGTGAGAGACACTGAAAGAGCTCGCAGTCAAGTAGATATCGATTGGAATCCATCCTGCGTCTGACCTTCAGGCTTTAAGAAACAGCCAAGAACCGCAAACAATAACGAGGAAGAAGATGCTTACAAGGGAACCACAATAAGTCATAGTGACCATTCCAAATGAAATGTACGTTTCTAGAACCACTTTCGGACGACAAGTCCGAATATGCCCATCGCAGCTGCCTAGACCCACTATGAAAAAAGTTATAGGCATTTTTTCTCTGATTTTCGTACCTATTATACCCTCCGCAAAGCGCATTATTTTTAAGAGAATCCGGAAACGGACTTCATGCTTGTGTTCAGCGCCCAACACTACCCCACTAAGCAAAGTTGGGTTGAAGGAACATTTTCCAAGCCTTGCGCAGACTGACAGCGTTTTGGACTTGTACGGATTTTCGGTTGGGCGTTTATTTATATACTGCTTTTATTCGGATGTGCACAAGCCCCCCTTTCCACCCGCACCCGCTGTTACAGTACTGCACTACGGCGGCGCGGTCTGTCGTGGCCCTCTCTCATCCAATCTCTCCTACCCCATATGGCAGGCATCGACTTCGTATGACCACCGTCCGATCGTCCGCATGACCGGCGGTCATATTCGGAGCCCATGAGTTTCTTTCCAAAATTTTTACCGTTTTTAGTTGTCTAGGGGTTAATTTAAATGCCATCGTATTGGCTAAAGATTAGGTTGTATTCGAAGCCTTGAACAATTCTTCACGCTAACAAGAAATCGCGAAAACGTTTGTTCTTTATTTTCAACAAAAAAGTCGTTCTTTCTGAACATCATTTGTGGGTTCCGAATCGATGGTTCATCTATACACTACCCATTACGGTGACAATCAAATTATTACGATTATCAAGTGGGGTGAGCACTTCATGATTTTCCTCGCTGGTTCGTTTATCATACATCATCCATTTAGCGCCTGGGGCTTTAGCAGCCAGTCCAACCGTCAAGGGAACCCTGGTTCGTGTTTACCTAATATGTTGTATTTTGTGTTGAACTATGTATTGTGAAGAAAAATTTTCAAGGTCTGATGACGGCTTTATAGCCGAAAGCTTACCGCCGCAATAAAAAGATCATCAGAGCTTCCATCATTGTACGAAGATCAAATTATTACCAATACAACTGAAGAAAGTGAAAATTTTCGAGAAAACTCACCTTTTCTGAACATGATCGCCGGTCATGCGGACGATCAGATGGTGGTCATACGAAGGTCGATACCTGCCAACTGGGGTGGGAGATATTGGATGAGAGAGGGCCACCACAGACCGCGCCGCCGTGGTGTAACACTGTAGAAGCGAGTGCGGGTGAAAAGGGGGGTTTGTGCACTCCCGAATAAAGGCAGTATACCAATTAAAGGGCTCTCAAAGCGTTTTAGAAAATTATTCCAGATTTGACTAAAAATTTGCTCTGGGGGTTATTTTGGGTGCTGATCACGAATCTGAGGTTCATTTATCGATTTTCCGAAGTTTTCGACTGTATTCGTTTACAGATTTCCATCAGGGGAGAATTTGATGGCTTCTTCTTCTTTGCAGCCAGATAGAGGGTTTTGTCATAGGCGGAGGAACTGGGCGACCAGTAGTGGATTCGTCCATAGGTCCATTGGTGTCAGCGTGGTAGGTCTGTCCGGACAGTTGAATAAATGTGCGGTATCATGGCCGACGGTACCGCAGTCCGAGCACACATCAGATTTGCTGCTGTCAATCTTGCTGACATTAGACATTAGCATTGTATAGTGACCACAGCGTAATGATGCAAGCGTGCATCTTGCCCTTCTCCCGAGTTGAGACTTTCACGTGCAGACGGGAGGCGGTATATCTCCTAGTATAGGATTTATGACCGCCTTCATAAGATGAAACCGTACGAACTTGGTGTGCTCCTCGCGCAAAAGACGGAGTCGTTCTTGCTGTGAGTCGTGCCATCCTTGCAAATTGACTTTGTTTGGAGCATCGGCGAATGGCTTTCTTATACTTCTCTCTCCAACGGGGTTCAGCACTCTCCACGACGGGTGATTTGGTTGCTTTATAATGTTAATGTGGAGTTGCTGGGCCTGGAGCTGACAGTGCTCCTTCACTGGTAATAGACGGGTCTCAGCATGCAGGTGCTCGATTGGGGAACTCCTTGCACATCCGGTGGCGATACGGAGAGCAGCATTTTGTACTCGTTGCATCTTTGCCCAAGAGGATTCTGAGACGAGATGCTGCCAAACCGGTGCGGCGTACTCCAGGGCAGGCTGAAGAATTGCCTTATACGTTGTGAGTATAGTCTCCTAGCTGCTACCCCACGAAGTGCCGCTCAGGGCCCTTAGAACGTTGAGCTTAGCTTTAACGACTGCCTGATTCTGCTCGGTACTATTATGAAACTTGAGTGTCGGATCGAGCACAAGACCGAGCAGCTTTGGAAAGCGAGCAGCAGGCAAACGGTCTCCATCCCACACGACGTCCGGATGAGCGCTGTGCTCGGATGGGTCCGTCGTAAGAACGGGCACTGGCGACTTGGCTGCACAGATCCTTAGCATCTGATGGCAAATCGCGACTTTTGACGATTTCCGGAGTGCTTCTATAGAATACTTTCAAGTTATTTATCTGGGGGTTATTTGGAGTGCTGAACACGGATCTGATGTCGGTTTATCGATTTTTGGTAGCTTACGGTAGATTATGGTAGGTATACGGTAGTTTGATCAAAGTCTCAGATTTGTCTCAAAGTTTTTTTTTGGGGGGTTATTTGGGGTGCTGAATACGAATTTGATGTCCATTTGTCGTTTATCGGAATATTAAGGTAGGTTTTGCCTCCTAAATGCCATGTTACCTACCGTAACCTACAGTAAACCTTGAAATTTGGGCAAGCAAACCCCAGATTCGTGTTCAGCACTCTAGATTACCCCTACATACATGTTTTTAGCAAAATCAAGAGAAAAATTAAAAAATATCCTGAAAATTCCATGGGGGTACCCCTACCTTGCCGCGAAGCTTTAAAAAACGCTCATAACTTTTCTCAGATTGGGTCTAAGCAGCTGCGATGGGCATATTTGGACTTTTCGTCCAAAAATGGTTCTAGAAAAGTATACTTCATTCGGAATGGTCACTATGACTTATTGTGGTTCCCTTGTCAGACTCCCTCATACCTCAAAATGCAACATGAACAGCTGCTGTGCTAGAATTTGGCTTACGGTAGCGAGCCAGTTGTGGGAACACGGCTGCCGCGCGCTCATAATTTTTTTAACGGCTGATTTTTTTTTGTCGTTTGGAGCATTCGAATTTGTTTTTCATAGCGTTTCTGTGTTTCCTTCATGTTGCTAACATTTTCATTTTGCTATAGGGTCAATATGTATTGACTTTTATTTGCAAGAACAGGCTAAGAAAAGATTATCAAACAAATCTCAAAAAAGTCATGTGCAGCATTTTTCTGCGAGAGCAATCGAAAATTTAACTTTTCGCGGTACAAAACTAGTTGGGAGGGGGCACCCAAGATTTACTCATAGAAATGAAAAGGTTCATCCATGAGAATGAAAATTTCTTTCCTTATCAGATATGTGATAACGTTATCACTCGTAATTTCCTAAAAATTCCATGAAATCTGATCGATTTCTGAAAGCAGAATCATTCACTTCTCACTTGATTCTGGGTGCCCCCCCCCCAACTAGTTTCGCACCCTTTTCGCTAAATAATCGATCATTTGGTGCTAGTTATGTGGTAAGGGGGGGCACTAATGTATCGCACTTGGCCACGCTCATTTTTCCGTGCCGCAAAGACTCTACTGATTTTGGCAGGGGAGGGAAACCCCGGGTAGGTGCTCAAATTTAGTGCGGCACAGTAAAATGGGCGTGGCCAAGTCCATTGCGCCATAGTGACCCCTTCCTTCCCACATAGCACCGATCATTTCTATTAAATAAAGTACCTGGAGAATCAATCTCTGGTGTTACTCCTGTCCCATCAGTCAATCCTAAATCTGAATATACAGAGTGAAATGAATGCAGTTTAAGTTCAGACTTTAGGGTCCTCAGGAAGATGTCTGCTGGAACAACTTTGGAACACGCAGGTGCTGCGGGATTGAGCAAAGCAGAGGAAGAGGTTTACAATCGACAGATACGTTTGTGGGGCTTGGAAGCACAGCAGAAGTAAGTGCTGACTACGAAGTGTTCTTCTTCTTCTTCGTCTTTGCAGCCACATTGAGGGTTTTTTCATAGGTTGAGAAACTGGGCGAGCAGTAACGGATTCGTCCATAAGTCCATTATGGGCAGCGTGGTGGGTCACTCCGGACAGTTGAACGGATAAGCAGTATCATGGCCGAGGCAGCCGCAGTCCGGACAAACATCAGATTTGCTGCTGTTAATCTTGCTGACGTAAGACATAAGCATCGTAGAGTGATCACACCTCAGCGATGCGAGGGTGCACCTGGCCCTTCTTCCGAGTTGAACCTTGGATGTGCAGACCCGGTGTGGCACTACTCCTAAATTGGAATTGAAGGCCGCCTTTTCCAGATGGCACCGTACGAACTGATTATGCTCCTCGCGCAATGGACGGAGTCGTTCTTGCTGGGGTCGTGCAAGCTTTGCAGATTGACTTTGCTGGGAGCATCGCCGAATGACTTTCTGATGTTTCTCTCTCTGACGGGGCTTAGCCTTCTTAAAGAGGGGTGGTTAGATTGCTTGACAAGTTTGATGAAAAATTGTTGAGCCTGTAGCGGGCAGTGCTCCCTTACTGGTCTCAGCATGCAAGTGATCTACTGGGGAATTTCTCGCACATCCGGTGGCGATGCGAGAAGCTGCATTCTGTACGCGTTGCATCTTATTCCAAGAGGATTCCGATACTAGATGCTGCCAAACTGGTGCGCCGTATTCTAGTGCAGGCTGGAGAATCGCCTTATACGTTGTAATAATGGTTTCTTTGCTACTACCCCATGTTGTACCGCCCAGGGCTCTAAACACGTTAAGCTTCGCTTAAACGATAGCCTGCTTCTGTTCCGTGTTCTAATGGAACTTGAGCGATGGATCGAGCACGAGTCCGAGAAGTTTTGGGAAGCGGGCCGCAGGCAAACGATCTCCATTCCATTCGACATACGGATGTGCGCTGTGTTCAGATGGGTCCGTTGTGAGTACGGAAACCGATGACTTTGACGCAGAGATCTTCAGCATTTCGCGGTCGAAGAAACTTTTCGGCGTGATCAAGTACTCGTTGATCTTAGTGGCGGCCACATTTATGTCCCGTTCTCAACACCAGACGGTCATGTCATCGGCGTAAGCTGTCACCTTGATATCTTAGGGAGGGGCGGGCATATCCTCGAGGTATAGACTGAAAAGGGCAGGCGACAATACGCCGCCCTGTGAGAGTCCAGCTGCAATCGGAATGCTGTTTAGGACATGATTCTGGAACATCACTCTAGCCCGTCTTCCCTTAGTGAATGCAGCTATCCAACGCTTTTGCCACGGCGGGATTGACGACACCAGTAAGTTGCTTTATAAGATTTCGAGATTCACTGTTTCGAAAGCCTTAGTGTGATCTGAGTCAACGGCTTCAGTTTTCTGCGGCTTCTTGGCGTTAAAACCATCAATGGCATAGCTAGTAATTTCTAACAAAGCTGTCGTGGTGGAGTGCAGTCTTTTGAATCCATGCTGAAACACCTGTCTCTCGTTATGCTCAGAAAGGTCCTTAACGATCAGCTTTTCACATACTTTAGCAAAAGAGGACAGCAAACTAATGGGACGATATCCCTTGACTGAAGCTTGGGGTTTGCCAGGCTTGGGCAGCGGCACGACGTTTGCTGTCTTCCAATTCTGCGGGATTGTACACGACCTGAACAACTGAACAAGCTGTTTATCACATCAGTGAGAAGCGGTAGAAGGTCAGTCGGTATCTTCTTCAAGACAGCAGGACATATCCCATCAGGACCAATAGCTCTAGAGTTCCGCATTTCGTTTATAATCTTCTCAACTTGCGTCGTAGTGAACGCTTCGACCGTGCTCATAAGCGGGAGGCGGCACAGATCTCTTACAGTTACTCTATTCTGCGGACCACTCTTAATACTGGTGATGAAGAAGCTTTTCCCAAGAGCATAAGCGGCTTCCTTTCCCGAGATGTAAACATTGCTCTCGAATTCTACGGTGGAGGCGGTGGCGGGTGCGCTCTTACTCGAAAGCTTCCGTAGGACTTTCCAAGTAGCTGTACTGTCCCTCTTAAAATCCCACTGCCCAGTGAACTTTTCCCACTCTTCTTCTCGTGTCTGTCCAGATCCTTTCTGATCTCACTGTCAAGCTCAGCAACCACGGGGTCATGATGATTATCCGCCCTCCTCGTATCCCTCGTTCTAATTTTGTCGAGGATTTCCCCTTTTGACATTTGGATAGAACGTCTTGACGCGACCGATGGGAATATCCGCATTCATGGCTTTGCGGATTGCGTCAGATACATGGCACTCTTTCTGGTGCACGCTTCCACTCCACGGGTAATCCGCCGATAGGAGAAGCGCAACTTCACTGAACAGGCGCCCGTCTGCTCGGCCTAAATTAAGATAAGAACTTTGGCGAACTGAATGGAAGAATCGGATAGATCGATGTGGATAAAGACAGGGACATGGTCACTTGATAAAGTCGTCGAGGTAGACTACGAGCAGGACTTGGAAAGGTTGGACGAGACAAGAGATTTATCGGGACTAGAAGATCGGCCGTTGGCAGAGAGACGAGTGGGCTGATCATCACTTAAAGGCAGCATACACGCTCAAAAATGATATCAATTTTATGGAATGAATCGAAGGTCTGAAGCTGTTACTATTCAGAGGTAACGAAAAAACCGGAAAAAAATCAATTGAAATGAAGATATAACGGTTCGTTCTATATTGGCCCAGAAGAGGACGAGTTTTACCGCATTGGCTGAAATAGCGGAGCTAGCGACAAATTCGTTGGGATAACGACGCTAATGTACTCGTGAGGCCCTTTCTGGAACTCTTACAACCTTAAAAGCGCAAAAAATGAGAGAAAATGACCGTAATCGAGCATTGAACATCTGTATTGAGGGGCGGAGCCCATATCGATGGGCGGGGGAAGGATGATTTTTTGACTCAATACGGCTCAAATACGGGCACTTTAACTCGTTTTCAACTCTTCCAACTTCGTGAAGGCTCTTCTAGGGCCCATACCACCCCACTAATGTAGTTATCTCAACAACTTTTGCGAGCGTGTATGCTGCCTTTAAGATGACCAGGTCGCACTCCTCAGCCCATTCTTCGACGTCATTTCCTCCAATATCAGGACGGAGAGACGAGCAAAAGGTGTGAGCGTTGAAATCACCCGCGAAAACGACCGAGGATGAAAGGGAGCAGTCGTTGAGCTGCTTAAGAAGAGGAATAGGATTGTAAGATAAGGGGCATGAGGTAGTAGGTGGAATAGGTATATATGTTGAAAAGAGAAAAAGGTGTTTTAAGAGGGAGATGGATTGGGAGGTACTCGAGAGTACTATTCGTGTAGGTGTTGGGTATGAGGTGTGCGGGGAGAGTAGATAAAAGAAAGGTTGAAACTCCTCCGCTAAGAGTTGACCTTGGGGGATGGAAGGCTGTGTAGCTAGGGATAATGGAATGAGGGTAGGTAGGTGACGGTGAGAGCTTGGTTTCTTGAACCATGATCACGTCTGGATGGTAAGTACGTGCGAAAAGAGAAAGAGAGAGAGTTCAGAAAGGTCGGAACGAAGGCCGTTGAGACTGATATGTACTTTGGAAAGGGGGCGCTTGGAGGAAGAGGAATCAGAGTTGGAGGGTGAGGAGCATACAAAACAACGAAAAGAAGAGTTATGATTCCTCACAGAGCTGAGACCCGAACAGGAGAGATGCACCCACCTTTGGCATCCGGACGCTTGTTTTCCTCCAAGTGACATATATGCTGCACGTGGCGCATGGGTACTTCTGAGCGGGTTCAGAACTCTCTCCACGCCTTGTAAGAGAATCCGAAGGAGAGCTGCGGCCGGCCAGCACCTCTCCCATGACATAAACCCTCTTCGTGGAGGGGATGACGTCGGTTTGCAGGGAGGTATTCTTCTTTCCTCCACATTGTCACGGCACGAACGTACGACATCTCGGCAGCCTCGAAGGATTCTCTGAGATGGACCCTCATTTCGTTAAGGCTCACGTCATTATGGATAGAGCATCCATCGAGTTTCAATACATATCATTTTAGAATGCACAATATCACATATTCAGGCTGCATGCTGCCAGCGCGCTACTTTGTGGACTGTCCGGAGTAGGCGCGGAGATAGCCGAAAATCTCATGTTATGTGGCCTTCGATCCCTCACTTTAATGGATGAAAAGACTGTCAATCAGGATGACCTCGACGCGAATTTCCTGCTATCTAGAGACCCCATCGGCCAGAATGTTGGTTTTATACGTATTTTTTCGGATTTCCAGCATACTGTTCAAGAATATGTGAGGGTTTTTTTCTGAATCAATACTTTCAGCGCGCAAAAGCATCGTCTGATAAGGTGCAGTCGCTAAATCCAAGGGTTAATTTAGAGGTTAGTAGAGCCTGGTGGTCTATTCCATTTAAATTTCTATTCGCCAGCATATTTAAGGTAGTTGAGTCCGATCTGAGGAGTATGAGCGATGATTTCATCACTCGTTTCACTCTTATTGTTCTTTGTGATCAGCCATATGAGGATGTTGCTTTGTGGAACGAGAGGTGTCGCAAGCTGAATGTCGGGTATGTCGCTATTAAAGGCAGCATACACGCTCATAAACGTGCTCGAAATAACTGCGGAAAAATAGTCGTAAAGCTCAGAACACAGCGCCTACGCATTTTGAAGCGTCAAAACGACCCCCGATGCCGCTACACGAGTAAGAAGTTGGCCCCGCCCCTGTATCTGCCCGCCCCCCGCTCAGAACCTGGGACCGCGCTTCCCGGTTACCCAATACCGGGCGACCAATCGCTGCTCTTCCGGCTCTCTCGAAATGGTGAATCGGGTGGCGCGTAAAATTGTACACTGTACAATAATCATCCGTAATAGTACATTCAGAGCAGATTTTCTTCACCGGGAAGGCAATTTTCGTTATGCGGTTAGCTGGTAACAATCGAGGGGTTAGCGGGTCGCCCGAAACGGGACCTGGCCCCGATTTTTGAGCGTCCGAGTCTCCTGGAAGGCAGTTTTCCGCACCGGGAAGGCCGGAACGAAGTTCTGAGTGTATTTGCTGTTCTCCTCTAAAACAGGGGTGCTGGGTCACTTCCACCGACGTTTTTGGGTGGTACAATAAGTACAATAATTAAGCCACATACATCGACGACAATGGGAATGGCCCGGTATCAGGGGTGTGCGGCAAAGGAATCAGAAATTTCGGCAAGCGGCTACGGCAAACCCCAAAAATGGCCGGCAAACGGCAATTGCCGCACACCCCTGCCCAGCACCCCTGTTTTGGAGGACTCTAATGCAGGGGGCGGAGAAATACAGGGGCGGGGCCAACACTCACTCGTGTGGCGTCATTGTGGGTCGTTTTTGACGCTTCAAAACACGTAAGCGTTGTAATCTGAGCCACGCCATTCTATTTCCGTAGTTACCTCAACTACGTTTACGAGCGTGTATGCTGCCTTTAAGGCCGCCTATGTTGGACTATTGTGTGAATATGAAGAGTTTCTTCTTTCTTTCAGTTTCATCGCATGTAGCGTGTTCGGATGGATGGGCTACTCATTCTTTGACTTCAACGACCACCTTTTTTTGAGGTATGCTCCTTAGTCGTGTTTGACACCGTGATGAGTGCTCAGTACTGTGCTTCTCCGGGTCAAATTCCGGGCCGCAATTGCGTCTCGACACGCTTTGTGACCGCATGCGCTCGAGGCAGTCGATTTTCCAGCGCCAAAGCCGACTCGATGTAGCTTTTTCATACAGTTTCCTCCAATTTTGTTTTGTTTCGAGTTTTTAAAACCCACCTAGAGTCAACAGATCGGCGGCTGCGGCGCTGGAAATTCTTTTGACTCGAAAGCGCGCGGCCGCAATGCGTGTCGAGGCGCAATTGCGGACCGGGATTCGGTCCAGAAAAGCACAGTATCAGTCAAACACAGAAAAAAATATAAAAATCGTGCAGGGCCTAACTAGACAAACGGTTTGATCCGGCGATTAGAAGTCAACACAAGCTTGTAGTTCCAGCACAGCCGAGCGCGGTCGTCTATTGCTCAACAGGGATGATGGGGAGGGGTCGTAAAGATTTCAGCCAAGGAAAAAAGATTTCGGGTGGCGATCGTTGTTCATTCGGTAAAAAAAAGAAAATTTCCAGAGGTGATCGTAACAACCTCCGAAAATTTTGGTTACCGAGGGGAAGGGTGTTTTAGCTCTGCTGAGATCCTGCACAACGGCCGGCTTCAGCTGTTCACAGCACAATTCAAGCTGGCTAATTAGCTAAAACTGTTCAGTGCTGTTGAAAAGAATCAGAACGCAGTATGCGATGAGGATGGAGGTGGTACTTCCAGCGTGCCAGAGGCTGTCGATGTTGATGCCGAAAATGTTTTCGAAAAGAAGGTATGTGTTTGAACCTGTTTTATTTTTATTGCTACACTGCGTATCATAAAGATAGGGTACCCATTGAATTTGTCGGCAGGGTAGAGCACGAGGTGTGGAGGAGGCCAATTTCACTCAGCCCCCTTCCTGAGAAGCGTGATTTGGTCAAGTTTTTGACTATTCTCTCAGACCCCCCTTACAGGAAGCGGGAAACAGTCTGTTGTCTTTAGCTAAGACAACAGTGAAGTGAATCACTACAGAGAGTTTTCTTTACGGGGTGCTTCAAGTCCTGAACAGTGTATGACCCATTCATAATGATCCACTTGATCTCCCGGCGGAGCTCAGACCCCCATCCACAGCTCTGACCCCCACTGTGGAGCTCCACACCCTGCGCCGGACCCTGTTTGTCGGTGTCGTGTTTATTTAGGAAGATAGGTCCTTGTCGTTGCCTTAAAACTCTTTTAACTAGGATTGCGTGTTCCTGCTTTTCTCTATAATAATTTTCTGTTTTACATAAAAAAATGGCACCCCTTGGTTATTCCAGAATTCTTGTGCGATAAAAAATGTGGGATCACGAATCTAATGGTCGTTTGGCCCTCTTCGCTCCTTTTTCGCATCAAATGCTGGATTTAGTATACTTTCGACTAATGCGAGTCGATGTTGCTCCATTTCTCGGTTGTAGCCTGTTGAAGTGCAGACATCGAGAGGTGTCGCCAACTATTGGCCCATACTCGACGATCTTAAGTACCACAGATATCCTTCATTGGGCTAGGATTAGGACTGTCGACTAGCGACTCTAGACAAGATCGCTTTTGCCGAGCAAAAAAGGGCACCTCAGGCTTGCTCATGTTAATGTTCACGTTATCTTGCTAGATACTGCAAATCAAAAGCAAAAAAATGAAGAAATGAAGGTAGGTGTTGCTGAAACATCATCTGGTACTCGCTGGAAATCATCCGACAATTGAAGAACGCAATCTGTGAAGGTATTTTACGGACAAGCACTTGATAGATCATGGGAGATCTAAATCCGCAGTTCCGACGGCTAAAGTGGAGAGCGTCTATTATTCGTGTATGGGTAATGTTTCCTGTTGAGAAGAAGTTGTATTCCAATGGGCCTGACGATTGCAAGTGCTACTGAAGGGAATCGAGGAAAGGTCCTGTTCATTTTAGGCGACGGAACTGCGGAGGTAATTCTCCCAACGGTCAGAACACTCGTTCGTGAAGGACTTCTACCGCTTGCAATCTGCATCCGTCGAATAAACTCTGGTGAGTATCAGGGAATTTAAGGGAAACACCTACCTCTACTTCCTCGTTTTTTGCGCGTACAGTTCATTGAACGACTTCATTTTGAAAATAAAGAAGCATACATATATCCGTATGTGAATGGGATTCTTTGTTCAAGCGAAAAAAGATGCATAACAATGACAGAAGTAAGAAGGGTACAAAATATAAACCTTTTGCAGAGAAAATTTTTACGAGTCGAAAGACCTCTTGTCTCAAGAGACCTGAGACTACAAGTTGCAGTATATAACAGGACAACGTGGGATTTCACGTGCGCAAGTTTGGGTCGACTTCTTTTTTCGGGAGAAACTATCCTGTATAGAGTTACTAGTACACAGTCCTAATCGGAACCCAATAAGGAATCTCTGAGGTACTTAAGTTCGTCGGGTCTGGGCCAATAGTCGGTGATACCTTTCGATTTCTGCACTCCAACAGTTCACAACCGAGAAATGGAGTGATATCGGCTCGAAAAGGCTGATCAACATGGTTGTAAGTATACAAATCACGTACGTGATGCAACAAAGGAGAGCTGATGGAGATTCAGATTTGTGATCACTTATTTTTTGGTACGAGAGTTGTGGAATAACCAAGGGGCGTCCTATCGTTTTGATAGACGATTCTAGAGCAAAACACAAGCACTCAACCTTACTCGTAAGTGGTATAGTCTACAGCAATGTTAGTAGAACCTGATAAGGCTGCGACTCGTCGTAACATATGGTATTCTGTTAGTGGTATCACTCATTTTTCCGGAACAGCTTTGATAGATTGGTGAGTCTGAGTGTTCACCGATACGACTACATCCGTGGAAGCAATGAAAGCAGGTGAACATGTGAGATCGAAAGCCGAAACTCACTGACCATTGTTAGTTATTCCGAAAAAATGAGTGGTAACACTATCAGGCTACAGTATGTTGGGAAGAATCCGCAACCTCACCAGTTCCTACTTCCATTGCTGTGGACTATATACGGGGGTTATTTTATATCGTGATCACATTGGTATCAACGACAAGAACCTATCTCGCTAAACAAACACGAGGCTGACAAATTCGGGGGGGGGGGTGTCCTATCCTTATGATACGCAGTGTATTGTTTCATTGAAATTCACAATTCTTCGAAAGGTGGGCAGTATCTGTTATGATTCAACAATGGCGTGGGGAACAAAGGTAGGCGGATCATCCATGAAAGCTAGAAGCTTTGATTCCAGCTTTCGGTCTTACTTTGAGAAAAGGGAGGGAAAATGGTTCTCTTCTAGGTAGTAGGTTAATCACCCATATCAGGATTATGCACATTCAGAAAACGAGATTGTACGTTTGAAACGAATATTTCACGTGAACGTTGTCATTGAAAATATCAATTTATTGTGCTTATCTGGGTCAAAATCCGGTCTGCAATTGCGTCTCCACACGTTTTGCGGCCACACGCGCTGGAGTCTGTCGAGTTTCCAGCGCCAAAGCCGACTCGATATGGCTTTTTTATACAGTTTTCTCCAATTCTGTTTACTTTCCAGTTTCTAAAACCCACCGAGAGTCAACAGATCGGCGGCTGCGGCTCCAGAAACTCTTCCGACTCAAGTGCGCGCGGCCGCAAAGCGTGTCGAGACTCAATTGCGGACCGGAATTTGGTCCAGAGAAGCACAGTAGACAGCTTGTGGACCGAGTACATGAAAGAGGAGGAGCCGCGTACGAGTTTTGCTACCTACACGCGACGCGCCAGACGGAAATCCGCTGCGCTCGCGTCGATGGTCTCTACACGCTCTGTTATGACGACGTGAACGCAGACCAACTCGTTAACGGCCCCTACTTTTTCGTGAACTGTGTCTACAAGTCGGTTTGCAAGGGATAAAAGATATAGGTAGCTTCTCGGCGGTGGCGAATCTCTCCTTCGTTTTCTATTAAGAACTTATTATGGTTGATTTCGAATGGTAGTATATTCTTGCAGTGGCGGGCAGGATTAGAGAAAAATTGTTCATGAATCAATGTCACCATGAATGGACATTCAGAAACAGTCCCGGTGTTTTTAAGATTCCAAAGGGTTCTTAACTGCATTTTGCAGAAGATGGATTATCCTTGTTTCAAAGAGGCATTCAACGTAGATTGGTCGAAGAAGAAGCTCATCAGAAAATCAAAGCGATTGATTCCATGCAGCTACTTTCCTCTCAAGGGTTGGTTGCTATCTTGTGCTTGTTTTGGAAAGTCTTATTTGATGTCTATTTCAGCGATGCTGCGGGCACAGAAGGAGAACAAGCTCACTGATGATGAGGATAAGAATGTGAGCGCATTGACGGAATTGTGAAACGAGGAGGTAAAAATGTATCCATTATTCGGCTGTGAATTCGCAATTATTCAGAGAATTCTAGGTGCAGTTGGCGAACCACGAGCTTGATAAACAGCCAGTTCGGCCGGAGAAATTTGATTAGTCAGTTTTTTTTAAATATCTTATTGGGCTGCAGTCATCTCATCCCTCGAATTTATAGTTTCTTTGGGCCGCAATTTTCACCTGTTTGTGCAACCGTTGGTGGTCTTGCCGGTCAAGAAGCTATCAAGGTTTGCCGTTCTATTTGTATTAGGGCTCATCAGCTTTGAAACTCCAACTGGGGCGGCATGCTCGTACGCGAGTGCAACGAAGGGGTTGGGCAGGGTTTGAGGCGTCAGCGCGTTTAATGGCTGCCCTACCCTCCTAAGTAGGCTTGGCGAGGGAACGATTTTTAGTGCTACCCAACCCCTTTTCTGCCCTCGCATTGTCATCATCAAATGCGCCGACGCACCAAACCCTGTCCCAACCCCTTCGTAACACTCGCGATCGTGCATGCCGTCTCTGAACCGCAACGCAGGGTTGGACGTGCTCCCCTTCATGCATACCTGCAGGGCAGGACGAAGACTAGAAGGGACCGTGCAGACTGCGGGAGGCATCCACTTCTCGCTGCCGTTAAGCTGTGGGGCATCCCTAAAGGGCTCTCGATTTCGATCATCATCAGTTGCGAGCGGTCGCTTTTTTTTGTCGAAAAATCCGCTGCCGGTGCTATACTCTATCCGAAACGGGATGGCAAGCGAAGAGCCCAAAAAAGCTACGCTCTCTCTGCGTCTCTGACGTTTTTGAATTACGGTGAGGCGTTGTGTACGCAAATCACGTGCGCGACACAGCATCTGTTCTACCGTAATCCAAAAACAGAATCAATTTTCTGAAGCACCCTATCTGCTTTGTAAATAAGAGTATCTTCATCAAGATAGAGTATTCCGGGCGTCTTCAGCGAAAATAACGCAAAAAATTATGCAGTATGCGGAAAAAAGAAGTGAGAACGTGAAAAAACTTGAGTCCTGCTCTTGGATTACGGTGAGACAGATGCAGAGTCACGCACGTGATATGCACACGCGGAGTCTTACCGTAATTCAAAAACGTCAGAGACGCAGAGGGAGCGCTGCTTCTTTGGACTCTTCCCTTGTCATCTAGTTTGGGGCAGAGTATAATCGATATCAAGTACTCTCTAGAGGCGCCCCAGAGTTTGGGTGTTTGCCGAGATTATAGACTTCGCCCACACATACTATGCATCTCTGCTTGGACGATTAGTGCTCATAAACCTATTGCGGCGACTTCGTGACGTACTCCGACGTGGCGGTTCTCAGCGTGTTGGTCTGATAACCACTCACTAATCTGGGCTGGGATTCATGAACTCTCTGGCTCCCGGCAGGGTTTGGTTTGGTTTGGTTAGCTGCCCCAGCTGGGACAAAACCGAACCAAACCACGAGGTGCGGTAGCATGGGACTCAGGTGCAGCCCAGCCCTGACCAAACCTATCGATGATGAATCGTTGGTTTGCGAACGTCTTCAACCAAACCCTGCGGGGACCCCCGGTTTAGCTTTCATAAATCCCAGCCCAGACCCATAGCAACCTAAACCTCCGTTCCATAGTTTGGCGAATGTATTGTCGAAAGGAATCTGCGGTGGAGTTGGTTTGGAACAAGTGTGTCATTGCTGCGGAATTCCTCGTAGAGTTTCAAGGGAAACGTAGACCAATCGTTCTATGCTATGCTTTAACGAAAGTTTCTTTCCATCTGATGATTTTGCCAAGCGTTGAATCTTTCAGCGTTGGTTTTTGACCAAGTGTGATATACCATGCAAAAGCACAGAAATCCTTCTTCAATTTCAAGAAAAGTCTGGTGTTCCTTGAATTTGATATTGGAAACCAGTGGGAGTCTTCTTTGCTGGCCATTTCTGAGTTATTCTGTTTTCTCCCAGGCAAACCACCAAACTGCCAAAGTTAGTATGGCACTCGAACCTTCTAAGGACAAATACCGCTCACGGAATATATCAGGGGAGCCTGATCACTGTTTGTTGCGAATTTTGTGAATTTATTCATTTTTGCTTTATCAGACTACTTCTGGCCATGAAGCCTGAAAGTTAAGTATTAGGGGCAGATTTTTCCTCAATTGAAAAATTGCATTCTCGGAAACGCGTTTTTTTTCTGTCATCCTGCCAGTTTTTGAAATAGTGGTCGACAATTCACAAAAAAATGCTTCTCACAAGGGAACCACAATAAGTCATAGTGACCATTCCAACTGAAATGTACTTTTCTAGAACCACTTTCGGACGAAAAGTCCAAAAATGCCCATCGCAGCTGCCTAGACCCACTCTGAAAAAAGTCATCGGCATTTTTTCTCTGGTTTTCGTACTTATTGTACCCTCCAAAAGGCGCATTATTTGTACGAAAATCCGGAAACGGACCTCATAATCGTGCTCAGCGCCCAAAACTACCCCACTAAGCAAAGTTAGGTTGAAGGAGCATTTTCCAAACTTTGCGCACACTAACAGCGTTTTGGACTTGTACGGATTTTCGGTTGGGCGTTTATTTATACAGGCCATAAAACGGCCAATGTCTCACCGTCGACTGCAAACCACGCGCTGCGCGACCGCACGCGCGTCGGAAGCAGACGGGTTTTGGCCGCCGCGCGACGAGTTTTGGCCGCCGCGCGACGTTTCGGCCGACGCGCGGAGGCCGAAACTCGTCGCGCGGCGGCCAAACCTCGTCTGCTTCCGACGCCCGTGCGGTCGCGCAGCGCGTGGTACGCAGTCGACGGTGAGACATTGGCCGTTTTATGGCCTGTACCAATTAGAGGGCTCTCGAAGCGTTTTAAAAAAATATTCCAGATTTGACTAAAAATTCGCTCTGGGATGGTTATTGGGGTGCTGATCACGAATCTGAGGTTCATTTGTCGATTTTCCGAAGTTTTCGACTGCATTCGTTCACAGATTCCCATCGGGGGAGAATTTGATGCCAAATCGCGACTTTTGACGATTTCCGGAGTGCTACTATCTATCATGCTCAAATTATTTCTCTGGGGGTTATTTGGAGTGCTGAACACGAATCTGATGTCGGTTTATCAATTTCCGGCAGCTTACGATAGGTTACGGTGGGTATACGGTAGTTTGGCCAAAGTCTCAGATTTGTCTCAAAGTTTCTATGTGGGGGTTATTTGGGGTGCTTAATACGAATTCGATGTCCATTTGTCGATTATCGGAATATTGAGGTAGGTTTTGACTCCTAAATTGCACGTTACCTACCGTAATCTACAGTAAACCTTGAAATTTGGGCAACCAAACCCCAGATTCGTGTTCAGCACCCCAGATTACCCCTACATACTTGTTTTTAGCGAAATCCTGAGAAAAATTTGAAAACACCCTAAAAATTCCATAGGGGGTACCCTTACCTCGCCGCGAAGCTTTAAAAAACGCTCATAACTTTTTTCAAAGTGGGTCTAGGCAGCTGCGATGGACATATTCGGACTTTTCGTCCGAAAATGGTCCTAGAAAAGTACATTTCATTTGGAATGGTCACTATGACTTATTGTGGTTCCCTTGTCAGTAGTGACTCCCTAATCATACCTGACTTCGAAGTTTCGCAGTCGAGGAGAATGCAGAAATGATCGAAGTTTTAATTTTAAATTCACAAAACTTGTGAAAAAAGATTTCTCCGTCAAGATTTTTCTCGCTCCCTACTACTTTGCCCTCATTGGTTTGATAGGGCATTCCTATCAATTTTGACAGATTTGGTGGTTTGCCTCAAACTTGAAGCCATCGTAAGCGTTGAAAGCCACCTACCGTTTTTTGGGTTCAAATCATTGGCTGGGCCCGCCTGAGAATGTACTCAGGCAAATTGGGGCGTCGTCAACAGGTTGATCCGCCAACCATGAGTCACCGCTGGCCGACACTCGGCGGGGCCGCGGCCGCGAGTTATGATCTCGTCGATGTCGAGCTTTTGCACAGTTAACGCTCTAGAAAAAGGGAAGTTTACGACGCCTTTTTCAGGCTTGCTGCGAATGATGACAGCGCAGCCGCTTCAATCGCCCAAGTTTGCGGTACCTTGGCCCCGTCCAGCATTTGGAGGTCCTGCCTATCCGGGTGGTCACCTTCAGTGGAGGCTGGGCGACCAGCCGCGTTGCGTGTCGGTATGCCGACCGAGACGCGTGTCAGTGTAAAGTAGTTCCGAAGCCAGATAAAACAGTCCCGTAGGATGTGAACTGCTGCTAATTAGAGGCCGCTAAGCGCTACTAATCGAGTTGTCAACAGCCCGACAACAGGCGGACGTCGCTGGGCCACGGCCAGTTCTCAGGCGGACAATACGCGCGGTTTGACTTGTCAACAGGGAGCGGTTTATGAGATGACAACTTATCAACCTGCTGTCGACGCCCCAGTTTGCCTGAGTAGGTAGAGTTTTTCGTGTCACCAACGCATTATCCTGAAGATACGGGGAATCGAGTGCCTCGAATTCCGCCAAACGCCAAAATAGGCCGGACTTCTGACAGACTTGTGGCATAAAAGAGAAACGAAAGTAACTTCTCAACAAGTGATATCTCGTAAATGAGTGGAAGTTGATGTATCATTTGTGGATAAGCTACTTTGTTTTCTCGTTTGGTGCCGCATGGCTGTCGGAAGGCCGCCCTTTTTCTCATGGAGTTCGGGGCATTCGATCTCCCATGTCTTCCCAATGATGCGTCGGTGACCCAACAAACTCTACCTACGTTTTCAGGCGGGCCCAACCAATGATTTGAGCTAAAAAACGTTGAGTGATATTCAGTGCGTACGATGCATTTCATACTTGGTTGTCGGAAAAGCTTCCTCCCATCTGACAGCCATTTTTTTAACATTCGGGGTTGCTTTTTTAGCCAAGTGTGCCATACCGTTTGAAAGCGCAAACTGTTGTCTATTCAATGCTTGTTCCAGGTAAGAGAAAAATCTGTGGTTCTCTATTGTGTCGAAATTCGGGGTTAATTTTCTGTACTAACAAGGGAAGTCTAAGAAGCGTAGGTCTGAGCGGTAGAAATCTAATATCATGTGGGAATGTTCACGCATTCCACGGTGAAATAGTGTAGGCGGCCCGCCGCGAAAGATAGATCTGAAGGAGATAAAGCTCCGAGAGTTTGCCGACCATCGACCTCTTCCTACTCTATGAATAGTTAAGCGGTCGGGTCAACAGCATAGACGGCGCAAAGGGAGAAAGGGGCAGTGGTGGGCATGTGACCAGGGTTCGAATCTCCCCCAGAGCTGTTCTTTTGCAAATTCACGGAACTTTCATATTTTGATCAAAAATTATATCACAAATGTCATCTTATCCTTTTGCTGCCCGATATAGCCATATCTACAGTGAAATAGACTCCGGTACAGAGGATTTAAGGTTTAGTTCCCCATCAAGCATTTCCATTGTTTCGGAGAACTTATATGATTTTTCACAAACTTTTCACTTTATGGGACGCAAAATACATAGCCGTTTCTTTCACCAATGGTAAATAGGCACATAATGCGTGAAACATAAGCAAGTTGCGCAATATGGACAGCGATTGAACGCGATAGGCCCCTGGCAACCTATCTCTTCACAGGGCCGAGCGCCGCTGGGAATTCGCGGTCAGTTGGAGTTTCGAAAGGACTCGGACGTATAAGAACGTAGCCGGCCTTAAAGGCATCGTCCACGCCGAATCCATATACTATTTTGAACGACCTGAAAATTCAAAATTTTGAAGAGCAGTAGTAGAGTGTAATCGGCTGCCGAGATGTCGTACGTTCGTGCCGTGGCAGTGTGGAGGAAAGAAGACCACCTCCGTGCAAACCGACGTCAATCCCTCCGCGGAGAGGGTTTTTGTCATTGGAGAGGTGCTGGCTGGCCGCAGCTCCTCTGAAGATCCTACTGCAAAGAGCCGGCGTTGAGTGGAACCCAGGACCCACGAAGAAGAAGAAGTACCCATGTGCCACATGCGACAGAGATGTGAATCGGTATGGAACCAGCGTCCAATGTTTTGGATGCCAAAGGTGGGTGCACTTCTCTTGTTCGGGTCTCAGTTCTGTGAGGCACCACGATTCTTCCTTTCGTTGTATTGTGTGCTCCGCCTCCAGTAACTCCAATCCCTCATCTACCAACCGCCCCCTCTTTATTGTACACAAATCTCAACGGCCTTCGCGCCAAGCTTTCTGAATTATCTCTCTTCGCCCGTACTCATCACCCAGATGTTATCGTGGTTCAGGAAACCAAACTTACTCCCTCTGCTACCTCTCGACATCCAAACATCCCGGGCTATACTGCATATCATAATCCTAGGTCATCTCAGGGAGGCGGAGTCTCTACTTTTGTTCTGTCGTCTCTTCCCTCTCACATCATTCCAAACACTCCAGTGTATGGCACTCTCGAGTACATCCCCATCCATCTACCTCTAAAAACTCCACTTTCTCTTTTCAATATATACATTCCTCCTCCTACATCCTGTCCACCAACCTACAACCCTATCCCTCTAGTCAAGCAGCTGTATGACTGCTCTCTATCTCCCTCAATTGTCTTTGCGGGTGACTTCAATGCTCACACGTTCTGCTCGTCGCTCGATTCTGATGCTAGAGGAAAAACGTCGAAGAATGGGCGAAGGAGTGCGATCTGGTTATCCTGAACGGAGACCAGAACACTCGTCTCCTGCCAACGGCCGATCATCTAGCCCAGACATCTCCCTTGTCTCTTCCAATCACTCTAATTCTTGCTCTTGGTCAACATCCACAAATCTTTCCAGTGATCACATTCCTGCCTTTGTCGATATTGATCTCTCTGACTCTCTTGCTCCCTATTCAGGTGTTCGTCATCGTTCTTATCTCAATTTAGGCTTTGCAGACCGGAGCTTGTTCAGGGAGGTTGCACTCCGCCAAGCGGCCTAATATCCGTGGAACAACAATGTACACCAGAAGGGGCGCCACCTCTCAGATGCCATCCGGAAGGCGATGAAAGCTGCGATCCCCGAAGGCCGTGTCAAGACCTTCTTCCCCAATGTCACCAGGGAGACACTGCAGAAGATAAGGATAAGGGACGCAAAGAGAGCTGCTGATCATCTTGACCCAGACATTGCCAAGCTGGATAATGAAATCAGGAAGGACCTGGACAGGCACAAGAAGGAATCCTAGGAAAAGTTTACTGAGAAAATGAACTTCAAGAGTGTTGCTGCAGCAACGTGGGAAGGATTGAGAAGGATATCCGGGAAGTACACCTCCGCTAACAATTCCGCGATTAAATTTGACGGCGGAGTCTTCAAGTCAGGGAAAGAGGCCGCAAATGCTCTTGGGAAGCATTTTTTCATAACTAAAACAAAAAGAGAGAAGCAGAATAGAATAACTGTTCGGGAACTCCGTAAATTGCCACTCATGGCTGAAGATGATGCAGTCACGCCCGCTCAGGTCGAGAAGGCTATCAAGGAAATGAGTAACTCGAAGGCAGTAGGGCCAGATGGTTTGAGCCCAGCAGTTCTAAAGAGACTGCCAAGTGAACTACTACCCCTGCTCGCTGACGTCATTAATACATCGTTTCGCACCTGTAAATTACCTCAAGATTGCAAAGTAGCACACGCTTTCCCATTGCCGAAGCCGGGTAAATCACCATCCTTGGCAAAAGGTTACAGGCCAATCAGTCTTCTCTCACCTATTGCCAAAGTTGCGGAAAAATTGGCTGTGGAGGAGCTTGCCGAACATAATAGCAAACAACAGCATCAACATGGTTTCCGTAAGCTACATTCCACCACTACGGCCCTGCTGAAAAATGTGAGCTATGTTTTGGACGGCTCCAATGCCATGAAACCTCAGCGAACCGTAGGTGTAGCCCTCGACCTAACAAAGGCTTTTGACACTGTAAACTTGGGCATTTTGTCGGAGAGCCTGTTAAGGTCTATCATTCCGCCCTGGCAGAAGCGGTGGATAACCGCAATCACCAAAGGACGTCGGGCAAATGTGCTATTCCAAGGGCACGTCTCCAATAGCATCCCAATCGCCGCCGGCGTACCTCAAGGAGGAGTTCTATCGCCTGCTCTTTTCAGTCTGTATATCGTAGATCAACCCGTTCCACCCCAAGACGTCAAGGTCGTTGCATATGCGGATGATATTACTATACTATGCCGGGATCGCGACATAATTGTAGCTGCCAGTAAGATCAATGACTACTTGATCGAGTTAAAATGTTTCCTCGATAGCAAGGTGCTTACGGTCTCTGCCGCTAAGTCATCCGTCACCGTCTTTTCCACTGATCCTGCGAACTCAGGCTCATCCCATGGTGAAATGGGACGAAACTCGCCTGCCGGCCGCCCGATTCCCTAAGCTACTCGGACTCGTGTTGGATCCATCGTTGAGGTCATCCCACTGCCGAAGCCGGGTAAATCACCATCAACGGCAAAAGGTTACAGGCCAATCAGTCTTCTCTCACCTGGAGGAGCTTGCCGAACTTAACAGCAAGCAAAAGCACAAACATGGTTTCCGTTAACTACATTCCACCACTACGGCCCTGCTGGGAAATTGTGAGCTATGTTCTGGACGGAGTCAATGCTAAAAACCTCGGCGAACCGTAGGTGAAGCCCTCGACCTAAAGAAGGCATTTGACAAGGTAAACCCGGGTATATTGTCGACGAGCCTGTTAAGGTCTACCATTCCGCCTTGGCAGAAACGGTGGATAACCGCATTCACCAAAATACGTCGGGCAAATGTGCTATATTAAGGACATGGCATCCCCATTGCCGTCGGCGTACCTCACAGAGAAATTTTATCGCCGGCTCTTTTTAGTCTGTATGTTCAAGATCTACCCGTTCCATCCCAAGGCATCAAGGTCGTTGCATATGCGGATGATATTACTGTACTATGCCGGGATTGCGACATAAATGTAGCTGTCAGTAAGATCAATGACTACTTGATCGAGTTGAAATGTTTTCTCGATAGCAAAATGCTCACAGTTTCTGCCGCTAAATCATCCGCCACCGTCTTTTCCACCGATCGTGCCGAGCACAGAGCTCATCCCATGGTGAAATGGGACGAACTCGCTTGCCGGCCGCCCGATTCCCTAAGCTACTCGGACTTCGTTGAAGTTTCATAAGACTACGGAGCAGAAGCTAGCCACAGTGAAAACCAGACTCAACGTCCTACATGCTCTCGGTGGAGCGTCCTGGAGCGGCAGTAAAGAAACTATCCTGACCACGTACAAGGCCATCGTACCGCCCGCCCTGGAGTATGCTGCACCAGTCTGGCAGCATATCGTGCCGGACGCATCTTGGTCCCAGCTGCAGCGCATCCAAAATTGAGCACTGCGAATCGCAACAGGCTGTTCTAAAAGCTCTCCAGTAGAACACTTACACGCCAAAGCTCGCATTCTGCCCGTTAAGGACCACTGCAAACTCCACGCACAACAGCTGTAAATAAACTTTCTAAAGAAGCCGAATCATCCGTCGCGAAGAGTATTAAGCCTCTTTCACACTTGCCCGACCGACGTCGGACGACTCGTTATCGAATGTGTAATATCTATCTACCCTATCCTATCCATCTTATCTATCTTGACTTATCAAACTTGATAACGAGTCGTCCGACGTCGACCGGCAAACTATGAAAGAGGCCTTCTTGTTAGACCTCTGAGAGAGAGAGGTATAAAAAGCCGTTTGCTGATGCTCCCACAAAAATCAATACACAGAGATGGGCCAACGCACAACAAGAACGCCTTCATCTCTTACGTGCATAGCATAACCAATTCGACAAGGATCTCTTGTGCAAGGCCGCTGTTAACTCCATTCTGGGAGTCGTGCCGCCTGAAGTCAGCGAAACCGAGATGGAATTCGATAGGCGTGCAAGGTGCACCCTTGCCTCGTTGCGCTGTGGGTGTGCGCCGCGATACACGTGATCTGTGCGATCGTATTGATTTGATCTACTGTCAATGTTGTTTCTTATCCCCGCCCACTTGACGGGTTTAAAACCCCGCCATTTTGGCCTGTTTGTTTATGATCTGCTGCTATTTTTCTAATCTTCTAGCTGCATAAACTCTGCCAGCAATCGACTACACCGTCTACCTAGGTACTGAACCTGGCCGTATTCCTACTTGGGGGTCGAACAGTCGAACCATCGATTGTTGGCTATCACTCGTCGCCTGCGTCCTACTCTCGGTCTGTATTCTCTGCATCACAGCAGGAATTACACTAGCCATAGCCTGAGCACCGGCCCTTAGTGGCTAAGGAATTCTGCGACAGTTCCGGGGCTACTTTAGAGTAGAAGGAACTGGTACTCACCTAAGGCCTGAACGGCGAGAACGGTGAAAGCACTCGTGGCCAACCTCGAACAAAGAAATTTTGTGGCGTTGGGGAACCTCTGCCCAAATTTCCTTCGCAGAAGAGGCTGGTCTGAGTGAAGAAAAACCGTTTTTAGAGGGGAAACTCTGCGCGAATTTTGAGAAAAATTGCGCGCAGGAACTGTCCTATGCTGTGATCAGACGACACAGGGCTCAGTTGATTATTGATTAATCGTGAGAACGAAGACTTGAGAGGACAACCGTTTCCTATTACAGAAGTAATTATGTCGAACAACGGTGATTTCAAGAAAGAAATGGAAGAACTCCTGCAAGATACGAGTGCAGATGATCGTCTGGGCCGCATGGAGGCAAACATCTCGAGACTGGTAGGAACGTGAAAACCATTTCGGAAGCGGCGACGTCGCAAATGAAGGTATCAGCTACTTTGATTAAAAATAGCATATCTCAGTTGAATCAGTTACCTTAGAGTATGGTAAATGAGCTCAGTATTGGTGTCACGAGAAAGGCATAAAAGAAGGCTAAGGATACTAAATGCAGGCTGGCAAGCCACCTTCAGAACGCAATGGAGACAATTTTGGTTGAACTAAAGAAAATTGTAAGCGTTGCTGAGAGGTTGGAGCCTTTGCATAGTATCGGGTCAAGGCTTCAGAACCCGTCACTTGGCGACATTGGGTCACCAAGGGCGGCGCCGGAAGTGAATGAATCAGATCGTTTGGTTCAGGAAACACCAATACGGAGCACAAAACAAAAACGTGGTGTACTGGTGAAACCTGAAAAATCCATTTTTCAGAAAGCCACCTCTTCAGCGGCAGGGCCTTCCTCGTCAAGAAACGAGATGTTTCGAGCAGTGTACGAACAACTCAATAGAGATGAGATGCCAGCTGCCACATATATGACTGAATTTGATCCTGTGAGAGCAGGAGAAGGTTAGTCAGTTAGATCAAAAATGCAGAGAATGAATGTTTCACCCAATGAACCTTCTAACCGAATGCATTTTCAGAGTTACAACAACGCCGAGAGACCGCGGAGAGACACGGCCACGAACTCATTGACGTTGCACCAGCACCGCCACCAAGGTGGGTTATCTTCTTCAGAGATAAGGCCCGATAGCTTCGGAGTGATGGCCGGAGTGCTAGCGGCGATGGCGCTACCAGATGTGCCGATATTTTCTGATACCCAGAGGAAGAAATTTGATGAATTTCTCAGGAGCTTTCGATTGAAATATCTGGAACTGGGATTACCAGATGAAATGTCGATACATCTCCTGCTGTAAAAAATTGAAGGTTACCCTGAAGCTGTGTTCCCAGCGCTTCCTAACTACATCGAAACAGCATCTTTTGAAGAATGCGTGGCCGCCTTAAGAGGGAAATTTAAGGAAAATGAATCCGCAAGGCGTATGGAAGCTTACGTGCAGCTCAAGCAACTCAGGAAAATTGGGTCTGTAACGGAATACTGCGTTAAGTTAGAAAACCTCACAACGGCTAGCTACCCGGATCTGGAAGAACATGAGCTATCCATGACACGAGCAGGAGAAGTGGCTGCACAGTTAGTGGACTGGCCCGAGTATCTTAAACTGTTTTCTACCATGGAACAGGCGTTCGCTGAAGAGGCGTACGAAAAGGTGAAGTCACTCGCGCAGTGTATAGAACGCAGAAGAGCTGTGGCCGAAAATATGCGTAAAAACCAGAAGAGGATACAGCCTTCTGAGCGCGTAGGATATAATGCCAAAACTCATCCTCAGGTAGCGGATAGAGAAATGCCCAGCGTTGGTCAACCAAAGGTTCAGCCTAGTACGAACTCGCCCAATTCCTATAAAGCTGATAAACGTTGTAGGAACTGCAATGGTTTGGGTCATTTTCAGAAAGAATGTCCAAAACAGTGGTCTACCAGCGCACCAAACAAAGAAAACGGCGGGTCAGGAAAAAGCTCAGCTAACCCTAGAGTTCTCACTGCATTTATCGATGCATGGTCATGCAGGACGGTATTAGGTAGTGAACTAGCGGGAGAAATAACTCAGAGAAACACTAACATCTTAGGGCGTAAGCACGAAGCGTTGCTTGACACTGCTTCGCAGATTAGTATACTCCCCCTGAAGCTTCTCCAGGATGCGCGAAGTCGAGGCTTCGACCTAGACGGTGATGGGGAAGAAGTGTCACTGACTGGCACGAAACCAGTTTTTGACGCATCTGGGGCTGAAATGAAGTTTGTTGGAGGGGTAAAACTAACCCTCAGGTGGGGAAACGACTCGAAGAAAGCCGTTTTCTACGTCACAAAGACAGTCAAATTGTGGTTGGAACGAATTTATTGAAGTCTTTTGGATGGACATTAACAAGAGGAAAAAATCATCTGCGAGTAAAAAAAGTGAAAAAATGTCCAGTCTGAGCGGCTCCAGAAAAAAACCGTCGACATCGCCACGTCCTATTCTGGTGAGTCGAAGAGTGTATCTTGCTACAGGCGAGTCCAAGCTAGTCCCAATGAAGTGTGATGCTGGTAAGGATGGTGTAATGTGGTCCCATTCCGATCTCATACCTGACATGATTTGTCGAGCCGATAATGCCCAGTTAGAGGTAATGGTGACAAATAACCTTGAGGGACGAAGGGTCTTTCAGTGTGGGGAGGTGATAGGGCAGTACGAGCCGGACATCGAACATAAAAGACCAGTTGAATATGCGAACGATATGCTTGGCAAAGTCACTTCACTGGAAACAGAGGAACGCAGGATGATGCTAGAAAAGTTTCTTGAACTAGAACAAGAGCAAAATGCTAGGAAGGAAATGAAAATGCTCTTGGATCACTATGATGACGTTTTTGCAGTGTCAGATCACGAACTCACGCAGACAAGTCTTGTCGAGCACGAGATAGACACAGGTGATTTCAAACCAATAAAGCAGAAAGCGCGTCCGATTCCAATGAGCACGAGAGCCGAACTTAGACAAATTTTGTCAGGTCTGCAAGAACGAGAAATCATTGAGCCCAGCAATTCGCCGTGGGCCTACCCTATCGTTCTAGTTAGAAAAAGACGGAACGTTGCGTTTGTGTGTGGACCATCGGAAAGTCAATCAAGTAACGGAACTTGACAGCTATCCTCAACCCACAATCGATGGCATTCTCCAAAGTCTAAAGGGTAGAACGTGGTTGTCCACGTCAGACTTGGCCTCAGGTTACTGGCAGATTAGGCTGGCTGAGATAACCAAGGAAAAGAGCCCTTTTACTACCACAGAAGGTTTGTATCATAGCTTCATCGCCAGCAGTTTTCCAGAGACTTATTCACATTGTTCTCTCGAGTGTGCTAGGCAAAGAAGTTTTCTGCTATCTGGACGAAATCTTGATGGCGACTTCTTCAATGGAGAAGCATGTGGAGGTGTTGCGAAAAGTTTTGGAAGCTCTGAAAGGGGCAAGATTACGACTGAATCCTCGGAAATGCGATTTCTCCAGAAAGAAAGTGGAATTCTTGGACATGTTGTAGACGAACAGGGATTACACCCGGATCCAGAGAAAGTGAAATCGATCACGGATTACCCTCTACCCCAAGACAAAACAGAATTGCGAAGATTTTTGGGCATGTGCTCATATCATAGGAAATTCTGGTTTGCCAAGGTAGCTTCAGAACTGCAAGAAATGACTTCTGAAAAGGTCGAGTATGAATGGAGCGCAAGCCGGTTAAAAAGTTTTGAAATATCAAAAGAAATCATAGCGAGTGCGCCTATTTTAGCTCAACCAGATATTGAGGCTGGAAGAAGTGGTACTAAACCTTTTCGATTACATACGGATGCGAGCTACCAAGGCCTGGGTGCAGTCCTAAGTCACGAGGGTCAAAATGGTTTCTAACACCCCGTGTTTGTCGCATCACGAGGTCTGTCTAAGAGTGAGAAAAACTATCACATCACCGATCTGGAAGCCTCAGCCGTAGTCTTCGCGATCAGAAAACTCCATATGTTCGTGTACGGCGTGCCCGTAGAGGTATATACAGATCATCAAGCTTTGACTGCGCTGTTTAGTAGATCGAATGTGTCTGCTCGCGTTCTACGGTGGGCCTTGGAGCTCCAAAGGTATGAGCTGAAGATCATCTATCTCATGGGAGCAGCCAATAGAGTGGCAGACGCCCTCACCCGGGGAGCTGCCACCTGTAACGAAGCCGAGTATGAGACTATTTCTGGTGACGTCATAGTGGCAACGATACAGGAATGCGCTGATTGGCTGTCTGAACTGCGCATGGACCCTGTGTATGAAAAATTGATTACTAGCTTGGAAGCTAATGACTTGGATGCGGATATACGGCTACCAGGGGAAAACCATTTTCTACAAGGTGGCGGATTTCGCCTTGTCAGATGGCTACTTTATGTTTTCGACGAAATAATGGTCCCGTGAAGGTTGTGCCGAAAGCATTCCGATACCAAGTTTTCGTTGACGCACACTCATCATTGTTAGCTGGCCACTTCGGGCCAAAGAAAATGATGAGTACACTACAAAAAAGTGTTCTGGGATTCCATGAGAAGAGACATTTGTAAATGGGCTCGTGAGTGTCGCGAATGTTTTCTGCACAATCCTCATCAGAAAATGACACCACCTCTAAAACCTATCACGGCGTCGAAGCCCTACGAAATCGTTGGTATCGATATCCTTGAGATGGGCCCAACGTCAGCTGGAAACAGATACATTCTTGCAGTGATTGATCACTTTACCGAGTATGGTGCTGCTTACGCGATTCCCACAAAATCCGCAGAAGAGGTGGCGCAAGTATTTTTTGAGCGTTGGGTCGCCGATGGCGATAGAATTGCAAAACAGCTATCGTCGGATCAAGGGAAGGAATTCAACATCAAGCTTGTGGAGGAGCTCTGCAGGATTTTTGGGATCAAACAAATCTTCACCAAGGGTTATAACCCGAGGGAAAACGGGATAACCGAGAGGTTTAACAGAACGCTTGTTGGGATGTTACGCAAGAAGGTGAAGGTACCCGCGGAGTGGAATAAACTGCTGCCCTACTGTGTCTTAGCGCACAATACTACCGCGCATGAGACACTCGGCGAGTCACCTTTTTTCTTGTTGCACGGCAATGATGCTTGCTGTCCGTGGATGACATTACCTGAAACTGAGGTTACTGCGTACATGGTATACCTGGATGAATACGCTAATGAGCTTGTCATTGGAACGAAACTTGCCCGCGAGTTTGCAATGGAGCAAAGTAATGGAGTTAGGGCAAAGATGAAAAGTTACTATGACAAAGCGAAAAATATTTGTCAAAATCCCCCAAAGGTCGGTGACAGAGTTTATCTCTATGTCCCTACTGAAAAGCAGGCATCTTCTCACCCCAAGCTAACAATTGAGTGGATGGGACCATATCGCGTGATAGAAGCTAGCGATAACAGCGCGTTAATCACGGCTAAATGGAAAGAAGATGAACCTTTGAGAGTACCATTTGACGCGCTAAAAAAAGTGCCACAAGGCATTAGCCGGTAATTACTCAAAAGCGTAGGGGAAGAAGGCGAAAACCACAAAGGAAAGTTCTTTGTGGAAAGGTTTCTGTCGCTACTGAAGATTTTCATTGCAGGATTTTCATCGCGGCGGACGATCCGTTGAACCTTCGCTATCGTTGTGACTGTGCCCTCTTCAAAGGTCAGAAGGCGGCAGCTGCGTTCCCGAACATGTCGAACAACATCGCCCGATCGAAACCGGTGTACGATATGTTTGAACTGGCAAACATTGCATCGATCATATACGGATCGACTCATGGAAGAGCTGCTAAGGAAATGGAACTGATGAACGAGAATTCGAAGTATCTCAATGCCACGGGATTAGCTCTTGCCATGGCCGCTCACATGAGAAACTGTTTCGTGTACGCAAAGGCGGTGGCAAACGCAAAAGTCAAACGCTTCACCCATCCAAGTCTTTTCAACGGGGATCCTGGGTTTTCCATTGATGGATACATGGAGCAGGCCTTGGCACGTTGTGAAAGGATCATTCTGAGCGACTTCGATGACTCGCCGCTGACAACGAGTCTGATTCTGCTGCCGTGCTCGTTCAGATATGCTGAAAAAGAAATCCAGGAGGAGACGACTGTAGATATCTACTCGCACACGGATTTCACTGATCTCGCAGCCAAGCTGTAAGAAAGGCTTGTGACTGCCTCTATTGTATTGATTTGGCAGATCGAGAAACCTGGGAACGACGTAGCCAGAAGCGTTGTCCTCCAGCTTCAGAGACATCTGCGCTGTGGTGGGTGGGACGCTCGAGATATTTCCCAGTCCCTACGGAGATGCACAAGCTGAAGCCTGGGAAATTGGCCTGAATACGATGAGCGCGGTCGTGGATTATGTGCGTGGTCCGGAGAGAGGATTCCATGCGCTTGTCGTGGACCAGTATACGCCAGTACGCCGCGGGTCACCCTACTCGCACCCCGCTGAATGCTTGGGAACGAACCCCAGAAAAGGCTCTTTGCCATTCCATGGATGGCAGATATTGACTTTTCTGCAGAAGGTCGCCGAAACACTCAAAGACGTCATGCTGTTGTCGCCGTTCAAGCTGGTCGAGAAGGAACTACACTCAAAAGCCGCCAAAGTTGCCAATAAAGCAGGAAGTTCGCGCCCACTCAAGTTCGAGACAGTGCCCAATCCTCATCATCATCGTTTCTCGAAGGCCGACAATTGCAATCAACGTCGCAACGACAAGCCAAGTTGTTCGTCGCAATACAGGAAGAAACGCCACTGATGCCAGGATGTCATCTTTCAAAGAAGAGGCATGTGCGCCGCGATACACGTAATCTGTGCGATCGTATTGATTTGATCTACTGTCAATGTTGTTTCTTATCCCCGCCCGTTTGACGGGTATAAAACCCCGCCATTTTGGCCTGTTTGTTCATATTCTGCTGCTATTTTTTTAATCTTCTAGCTGCATAAACTCTGCCAGCAATCGACTACACCGTCTACGCAGGTACTGAACCTAGCCGTATTCCTACTTGGGCATTTCCCCATGCTTATGTCTTATTTACATATGATCGATAGTAGCAGACCTGACAAGTGCCCGGATTGTGGTAATAAAGGGCATACTACTGCGCACCTTTTCAACTGTCCGATGAGACCGACATCGTTAACGAGAATGGATCATTGGACGAATCCTACGTTGTTGTCCCAGTTCCTCGATCTATGACAGCACTCTCTCTGTGGCTGCAGAAGAAGAAGAAGAAAGTTGTCTGATAACGCAGAAAAGACTGAAGTTGTAGATTCGCCAAAGTCGCGAAAAACATCAATAACCACGCCCCGTCGAGAATTTAGCAAGCGCTATTACCTAGCCTTGGAGGGTGGTGGTCTTAATGTCCCCGAACCACAAAAGAGGAGGGGAATCGGGGGAGGAGCGAGGTGCGTGATTGGACGCTAGCCGCGTTTTGTCCAAGCACGCACTTCGCTATCACTCGTTTCTCCCGACTCTTCTGCAGTTTCGGAAATACGATCACCACTCAGCCTTGGAGGGTTCTAATGTCCTATCAACTTTGAAGGCTATTGCGGCATGCTTCAAAGCAAATATAAGCCCTCAAAAGTGCTCACAAGGGAAGTATAAGAAGCGTAGGTCTGAACGGTAGAAATTTAATGTCATGTGGGAATGTTCACGCAATACATGGTATAATAGTATTGGGTACGCGCCGCGAAAGATAGATCTGAAGGAGTTATAAGCTCCGAAAGTTTGCCGACCATCGACCTCCTCCTAGTCTATGAATTGTTAAGCGGTCGGGTCAACAGCATAGACGGCGCAAAGGGAGAAAGGGGCAGTGGTGGGCATGTGACCAAGGTTCGAACCCCCCCCCCAGAGCTGTTCTTTTGGAAATTCACGGAACTTTCATATTTTGATCAGAAATTATATCACAAATGTCATCTTATCCTTTTGCTGCGCGATATAGCCATATCGACAGTGAAATAGACTCGGGTACAAGGGATTCAAGGTTTTGTTTCCCATTAAAGCTTTCCCATTGTTTTGGGGAACTTAAATGATAGGGAAGTATTACCCCACATATTTTGAACGAGTTACGAGAACCATTAAGTAACAGAAGACGGTGCGCTTGGTGCCGTCGGCTACTGCGACCACCGGTAGTCTGACCGTCATGCCCCTCATTTTCCCATCAGGCAAGGTCGGAGAAACGCTCTTTGCCCAATAACCAGAGCAGGGTGGTCGCTTTCCATTGAAGGGTGTATTCAAGACGAGGAAACCTTACGTCGTCAGCGAAACATCCCATATCATGAAGACGTTAACAACGTTTGCATTTTTCGAGAATGTTTTCATCCAGCAAATGCCGGAGAATAGTGTTCCCTTTCTCGACTCAAGGAGTGATTTTTCCAATCAAAGCGCGATACAGGCTTTTGTGCCGGCGGCGAAAAACTTGCAGATTTGGACGAAACCGCCTGGCGTAACAAGCTTGGTTAAGCTGGCTGACATCGGGTTTTGCAGCTTTTCGAAGACACTGCTCAAGCGATTACATTCTCTTCTTCTTCTTCTGCAGCCACAGAGAGGGTCCTGTCATAGATTGAGGAACTGAGCCACAAGCGTCGGATTCCTCAACAGATCTACTGGTGTTAACGATGTCGGTCTCATCGGGCAGTTGAAAAGGTGCGCAGTAGTATGCCCTTTATTACCACAATCCGGGCACTCGTCAGGTCTGCTGCTATCGATCTTATGTAAATAAGACATAAGCATGGGGGAGTGCCCGCAGCGTAACGAGGCAAGGGTGCACCTGGCACGCCTACCGAGTTCCATCTCGGTTTCGCTGACCTCAGGCGGCACGACTCCGAGAATTGAGTTTACGGCGGTCTTGCATAAGTGATCCTTGACGAATTGGGTATGCTCAGCACGTAAGAGACGGAGGCGTTCTTGTTGTGCGTTCGTCCATCTCTGTATATTGATTTTCGTGGGAGCATCAACAAACGGCTTTCTTATACTTCTCTCTCTGACGGGGTCTAATACTCTTCGCGACGGATGATTTGGCTGCTTCAGGATTTTTATGTACACCTGTTGTGCATGGAGTTGGCAATGGTCCTTAACTGGCAAGATGCGAGCTTCGGCGTGTAGGTGTTCTACTGGAGAGCTTTTAGAACAGCCTGTTGCGATTCGCAATGCTCCATTTTGAATGCGCTGCAGCTTGGACCAGGATGTGTCCGACACGATATGCTGCCAGACTGGTGCAGCATACTCCAGGGCGGGCTGTACGATGGCCTTGCACGTGGTCAGGATTGTTTCTTTACTGCACCCCCAGGACGTTCCGCAGAAACTGTGAGCATTTTGCTATCGAGAAAACATTTCAACTCGATCAAGTAGTCATTGATCTTACTGTCAGCTACATTTATGTCGCAATCCCGGCATAGTACAGTAATATCATCCGCATATGCAACGACCTTGATGCCTTGGGATGGAACGGGTAGATCTTGAACATACAGACTAAAAAGAGCCGGCGATAAAATTTCTCTGTGAGGTACGCCGACGGCAATGGGGATGCCATGTCCTTAATATAGCACATTTGCCCGACGTATTTTGGTGAATGCGGTTATCCACCGTTTCTGCCAAGGCGGAATGGTAGACCTTAACAGGCTCGTCGACAATATACCCGGGTTTACCTTGTCAAATGCCTTCTTTAGGTCGAGGGCTTCACCTACGGTTCGCCGAGGTTTTTAGCATTGACTCCGTCCAGAACATAGCTCACAATTTCCAGCAGGGCCGTAGTGGTGGAATGTAGTTAACGGAAACCATGTTTGTGCTTTTGCTTGCTGTTAAGTTCGGCAAGCTCCTCCAGGTGAGAGAAGACTGATTGGCCTGTAACCTTTTGCCGTTGATGGTGATTTACCCGGCTTCGGCAGTGGGATGACCTCAACGATGGATCCAACACGAGTCCGAGTAGCTTAGGGAATCGGGCGGCCGGCAGGCGAGTTTCGTCCCATTTCACCATGGGATGAGCTCTGTGCTCCGCAGGATCAGTGGAAAAGACGGTGACGGATGATTTAGCGGCAGAGACCGTAAGCACCTTGCTATCGAGGAAACATTTTAACTCGATCAAGTAGTCATTGATCTTACTGGCAGCTACAATTATGTCGCGATCCCGGCATAGTATAGTAATATCATCCGCATATGCAACGACCTTGACGTCTTGGGATGGAACGGGTTGATCTACGATATACAGACTGAAAAGAGCAGGCGATAGAACTCCTCCTTGAGGTACGCCGGCGGCGATTGGGATGCTATTGGAGACGTGCCCTTGGAATAGCACATTTGCCCGACGTCCTTTGGTGATTGCGGTTATCCACCGCTTCTGCCAGGGCGGAATGATAGACCTTAACAGGCTCTCCGACAAAATGCCCAAATTTACAGTGTCAAAAGCCTTTGTTAGGTCGAGGGCTACACCTACGGTTCGCTGAGGTTTCATGGCATTGGAGCCGTCCAAAACATAGCTCACATTTTTCAGCAGGGCCGTAGTGGTGGAATGTAGCTTACGGAAACCATGTTGATGCTGTTGTTTGCTATTATGTTCGGCAAGCTCCTCCACAGCCAATTTTTCCGCAACTTTGGCAATAGGTGAGAGAAGACTGATTGGCCTGTAACCTTTTGCCAAGGATGGTGATTTACCCGGCTTCGGCAATGGGAAAACGTGTGCTACTTTCCAATCTTGAGGTAATTTACAGGTACGAAACGATGTATTAATGACGTCAGCGAGAAGGGGCAGAAGTTCATTGGGCAGTCTCTTCAGGACTGCTGGGCTCAAACAATCTGGCCCTACTGCCCTCGAGTTACTCATTTCCTTGATCATCTTCTCAATCTGTGCGGATGTTACTGCTTCATCTTCAGCCATGAGTGACAATTTACAGAGTTCCCGTACAGTTATTCTATTCTGCTTCTCTTTGTTCTAGTGATGAAAAAATGCTTCCAAAGAGCATTTGCGGCTTTTTTTCCCTGACTTGAAGACCCCGCCGTCAAATTCAATCGCGGAATTGTTAGCGGAGGTGTACTTCCCGAAGATCCTTCTCAATCCTCTCCACGTTGCTGCAGCATCACTTTTGAAGTTCATTTTCTCAGTGAAGTTTTTCCAGGATTCCTTCTTGTGCCTGTCCAGGTCCTTCCTGATTTCATTATTCAGCTTGGCGATGTCTGGGTCAAGATGATCTGCAGCTCTGTTTGCGACCCTTATCCTTATCTTCTGCAGTGTCTCCCTGGTGACATTGGGAAAGAAGGTCTTGACACGGCTTTCAGGGATCGCAGCTTTCATCACTTTCCGGATGGCATTTTAGAGGTGGCGCTCCTTCTGGTGTACATTGCCGTTCCACGGATATTTGGTCGCTTGGCGGAGTGCAACCTCCCTGAACAAGCTCCGGTCTGCAAAGCCTAAATTGAGATAGGAACGATGACGAACACCTGAATAGGGAGCAAGAGAGTCAGAGAGATCAATATCGACAAAGACAGGGATGTGATCACTGGAAAGATTTGTGGATGTTGACCAAGAGCAAGAATTAGAGTGATTGGAAGAGACAAGGGAGATGTCTGGGCTAGATGATCGGCCGTTGGCAGGAGACGAGTGTTCTGATCATCGTTCAGGATAACCATATCGCACACCTTCGCCCATTCTTCGACGTTTTTCCTCTAGCATCAGAGTCGAGCGACGAGCAGAACGTGTGAGCATTGAAGTCATCCGCAAAGACAATTGAGGGAGATAGAGGGCAGTCATGCAGCTCCTTGAGTAGAGGGATAGGGTTGTAGGTTGGTGGACAGGATGTAGGAGGAATGTATATATTGAAAAGAGAAAGTGGAGTTTTTAGAGGTAGATGGATGGGGATGTACTCGAGAGTGCCATCCACTGGAGTGTTTGGAATGACGTGAGAGGGCAGAGAGGACAGAACAAAAGTAGAGACTCCGCCTCCTTGAGATAACCTAGGAGTATGAAAGGCAGTATAGCCCGGATTGTTTGGATGTCGAGAGGTAGCAGAGGGAGAGAGTTTGGTTACCTGGACCATAATAATATCCGGGTGGTGAATACGGGCAAAAAGAGATAATTCAGAAAGCTTGGCGCGATGGCCGTTGAGATTTGTGTACAATAGAGGGGGGCGGTTGGTAGATGAGGAATTTGGGTTACTGGAGGCGGAGCACACAATACAACGAAAGGAAAGTTAAGAATCATGAAAAAGGCCTTACACAATAGTATTTATTTTGGTAATTACCGATTGTTTCGTCGGAAATTCGATTTTCGCCATTTAATAACGGTTTTGGTAAAAATGAAAAGGAACAAGGGCCTAAAGTGTAGTAAGGGCACGAGAACTTTTTAGAACCGAAGCACCACGCGACAGATAAAAATAATAATTCATGATACACCAACAGAACAATGTAATGGAACTATGTACTAGGGAAAAGTCCAATCTAATACTACCACTAGAGAGACTGGCGTGTTACAGACCAACCGAAAACCAGTCTCCACGAGCGAATCCCAAACCCTGCTCACAATCCGGGACTGTTAACAATCACCCATAGACGCTACTACCTCTTTTAGGCTAGGTCTGATATCACTACGCTACGTTTCTCCCACCACAGTGGCGAGAAACCCCTCCTTTGAGAGAATCCTTTTCGCTAGTACCGTGATGCTACCGCGATCCGCGATGGTACCGTGTTCGTCTCCCCCTCGTCCCGCGATCCGCGTCCGTTCCACGATAGTTACCCGATCGACCGTGCCGTTGACATTTTCTTGCTTGTACCGTGATGGTACCGCGATCTTCACCAAGCTTACCGCGCTAGTACCGTGATGAACTCGCGATCCGCGATGGTACCGTGATCGTTTCCCCGCGGTTCCGCGCTCTCATGCTGTGCAGATTTGAAAAGCAGCGCGAAATACGGCACGTGCAACGCTGTTCCGCGATTTATCTCTCCAAATACGTGGATGTGTTGACGCGATTCACCCTTAGGTTGGAACTGGTAGAATCTTGCGATCGTTTTGCGTCAGCCCCGGGCTCGATTCCTTGTGGTTCCGCAATGGAGCATGGCTGGAGCATCTATGAACCAACGCGGTACGCTCTCGGTTTGAGACTGGCAGAATCTCGCGATCGTTCCGCGATAGCCCTATGCTAGTATCCTCTCGGCCCCTACCAGAAACCGAGTGGATTCTATCCGTGAATGATCGCGGGGATTCTCTCAGAGTCAAAGAGTACTAGCGGGACCAGGAAAAGAGAGAAAACAATGAGAAACCCTCACAAGATTTCCCCCAGATACTGCCGCCCAGGAACCGAATTAAAAGCAGGGATCGACCGGAATCCCTTCCCCTTCCGCCTCGTCACCCCGTTTGTCCCTCCGATTCCGCCGAGCCGCCTGTAGATACGCAGTATCTAGTCGACGCGCTCGAATCGGCGTGGATCTCTATGCGGCGGCCGTGACCGCACCAGCCGTTTCCGGATTGACACCTCGTTTTTTTTTGGGTTCGGCCGTGTTTTTTCTCTCTGTATTGGCCTGTACCTGGAAAGTTTGTTCGATTTTCGAGCAAAAAGGTTCATAATTTTCTAAATTTTAGTATTTGGTAGAGACTTGCCTATAATATCCCATTTCAAATTCCGCGTTTGAAACTGAACTGGTAGGGCAGAAAAGGCTGAAGCTTTGAATTCACAAAATTCGCAAAAAAAATCGATAATCACGTCCCGTCGAGGATTCCCGCGAGCGATTACCTTGCCCTTAGAGGGTTCAAATGTTCTATCAACTATGATAGCTTTAGCGATTAGCTTCAAAGTAAATTTAAGAACTACATATAAGGTGCCCAGAGCAGAAAATTACCAACGAAATTCCACAGATAACTCAAGAACCAATGGGTTTTGTTTTCTCGAAACATTAAATAGGAAGCAAGTGCTTTCAAACGGTTTGACACACTTGGCCGAAGAACCTGATAATTTAAAATAGCAACTGACTACTGTGCTTGTCTAGACCAAATTACGGTCCGCAATTGCGTCTCGACACGCTTTGCGGCCGCAAGCGCTCGAGTGCGCCGAGTTTCCAGCGTCAAAGCCGACTCGATATGGCTTTCTCACACAGTTTTCTCCAATTTTGTTAGGTTTCCAGTTTCTAAAACCCACCTAGAGTCAACAGATCGGCGGCTGCGGCGCTGGAAACTCTTACGACTCGAAAGCGCGCTGCCGCAAAGCGTGTCGAGACGCAATTGCGTACCAGAATTAGGCTCAGAGAAGCACTGTATAAATCAGATCGCGATGATCATTATTGAAAATTTCTCTCGAATTTAAAAAGAAAACTATAATAAAAGAAAAAAAACCTAAGAACCATCAGGTTTTACTAAAACCTGTTAGTAATTTTCATTTTTGAGATGGTGCGAAATTTAGTCTCGTTCCAGGCTTTGTCGGAAAATGAGCGTCCGTTGAGAAATATCTTCATCTATTCTGCCCTTGACTCGACTGGTGCCGTCTGCCACTTTCCTCCTCCTGAGTGATTCTGCCGTGATTCCCTTATGTTGTCAATGTTTCTGTATTATTAAACTTCATCCGGTACGGTCACATCAAATGTGGAAAAAGTTTTCTGTTATGATTTATTCGACTGTTGTTTTTGAGATCTCGACGAATCGTTTGTTTTTTGTTGTCATAAATATTCCACTCCATAAATCTAGCACCATGAGGCATCCTTCTCGCACTTCGCTTGCATCCAATTTTGGAGGAGAGAGTCTCTTCCTTTGTGGTAGTCTGTGATCAGAAAAATTTCACTCAATGACTTCCGTCTTCAAGATAGGCAGAAAAACGATTATTAGGATAGACTGTGCCTTTATTGATGTCGTCACGAAAACGAACAAACCAGCACTTATATGAATCGGGTTAGTTGGGGCGTGCGCACTCCCACCAATTAAATGTTCTAAGCTGTTTTTGTGCGTTTCTCCTGCTACTTTTCACTTTTCTCACTTTTGTGATGGTGAAACCTGCATTCTCATGAAGGAAACTCAGCAACTGATTTTATCGCGAACCCTGCTCACCTACTGCGAACTTTGGCACAATAGGGGTTGCATCGCAGGGCAAAGATCGAGTGCACGCACACCTTCGCTGTCAGTAGCAGCTGCTGCATTCCTGTCTGAGGATACTCGCAACCGCGCCGCAGCACGCTTTCGCAATCGGTGTGCACTTTGCGGACTGAACGGCAGTGCGGAGTTGAACTGTACACAACGCATTCCTGAGGCATGATTTGGATGTCAACACCGTGGTCGGTTCAACTACCCAAGTTTTCTGTTCTTGGACCCCGCCTAGCACCAGGAGGCCCCGCCGAGATGCAGGAGGCCAAGGCGGCAGCTCGGCGAGCCGGGAAAGGCCGCGTCACGTGGTGGTGTGCCTGTCACGTCTTGGCTATTTCTCGGTTATTGCCCAGCTACTTCTAAGCTATTTCGTGAACAACATGGTCTTAGCCGCCTAATAATCGGGAAACAATCAAGAAATATTCGAGAAATAGCACATCAAGGACTGCTGTGAAGCCTGGTGGGCTACTTCTCGGCTAAAACTCTCAGAGTGAGTGCCTTCATCTATGATCCACCTGTCATTGACGTGCCATCGCTACTATTATTACTATTGTCTTATTAGTTATTTGTCCAGTCTCGTAGATATTGTATTACAGGTATAGCAAGGAGGTTCAGAATTACACCCTCTTTCCTCTTAAAAAAAAAGTTAAAATACAATGAGTATTTTTCCTGAAAATTTTCTGTTTTCTGACAAACTCGATTTTCTGTTTTCTGGAATTTTTCAAAAAATTTCCGCACACAACTGCTTCCAATGCAAGACAAGAGTCGCACTGATTGACTTGGCTCACACCCCTGCTTGTTCAACCATCTTGAAGACGGTCCCGCGCTAATGCCAATAATGTCGCCGGAATCGTTCAAAACCCCCCGGTAATGGACTTATGGCCGCTCGGAAACTGCCTAGAATTTCGAGGTGAAAGCGTGGTGGGCGAGTTGTCCGAGGCTTGTGACTTCCGTCATTTGCAACCTGTTTAGGTAAGCGGACTTGAATTAGGAAAGAGACTGAGAATAAAAGGAAGAACGGGGCTATTAACGGAAGTCATCGCTCATTTTGCCACTGTTGAGCTCGAAAGGTCTTCTAAGGGGGCGTGGCAGAGTGGCTTCTTGCTATGGGTTTGCCAGAGTGGCTTCTTCCTATATCTCGTTCATTCGGGAAAATTAAGAACTCGCTCTCGGCAGATGTTATACAGGGAGGGTCTACTTTACAAATAGGTGTGTGGGAATCTAAAATTTCGTCCCTGAGGCTGGACTGTGCCTTTACAGTTCATGGTCAAAACTGATATCGATTTTATGCCATAAATCTAAGGTTTGGAGCTATTCGTGTTGAAAACCGTTGAAAAAAGGAACGAAAGCGCCAAGGAAATGAAGAAATATTCGGTTTTTCAAATTGTTTTCGAATGGAAGTGGGCGAGTTACACCGCAGCTTACGCGCTCAGTTAAAGTCACTGTTCGCGATGAAAACCGCTTTCCTGTTTTTTTGCCTATCTTAAAACCGGTCCCATTCCAATTCCAATGATGCTTCTGGAATCGCACAAGACCTTCTAGGAGTGGAGTTATGGTCCCTCAAAAATTGAGCTAGGTAAGCATGGTGGACGAGTTGTCCGAGGCTTGTAACTTCCGTCTTTTGCAGCCAATGTATGCGAGCTGACCTGAGTAAAGTAAGAAGTTGAGAATGAAGGGAAGAACGGGGCTTTTGATCGGAAATCATCGCTCATCTCACTATCTCGAGTGTTCCTTTGTTCACGTCGAGGGTCAGAATGGGCGGGACTTGCCCACAGCGGCAGGGTTTGCCCACTTTTCTAAGCCGTTTTGCTGCTCTTGGGTAGCTTTTCGTCCCGTTTTTTCGACGCTGTTCTGCTTCTGAGAGCCACGAGAAGCGTTTATCATGAAAAATTCGAGGATGAAGCTTTGGCACACCCCTTCTATCATCTTTCGAGCTCAAAAGTGACGAAATGAGCGATGATTTACAAGAAATAGCCCCGTTCTTCCCTTCATTCTCATCCCCTCTCTTTGTTCAGGTCGGCTCGCGTACATCGGCTGCCATTGACGGAAGTTACAAGTCTCGGACAACTCGTCCACCGTGCTTCCGCAGCTTAATTTTTGAGGGGCCATAACTCCGTTTCTAGAGGGTCTTGTGCGATTCCAGAGACATCATTGGAATCAGCGAGGAACCCTTCTCAAGATAGGCAAAAAAAACAGAAAAGCGATTTTGAGGTTTGACTGTGCCTTTAAGATAGCGAAGTCAATAGACTTACGGTATGCACTGGAGCGCTGACGCCGTTGTGGGCATCAGAAACTAGCCAAAGTGGGCGTATACGAGCATTGAATCTGCAAGAGCTTGCAATGAGGGGCGGGAACTTTAGAGAAAGTGTGTGGAGACTGCATGCTTTACTGACTCAATAAGGCTCAAATACGGTAATTTTCCCTTGTTTTTGACGCTCGGAACGGCGTGAGCATTCTATTAGAAGCCATGCGACTCTACCAAGGTCTCCATCAGGGGTGTGCGGAAAATTCTTTTCGGTGAATTTTTTACCGAAACTTTTTACCGAATTTTTTTTTCGGTGAATACGGTAAAAACGGGAAAATCGGTGAAAATTCTCACTTAGGCTTTTTGGTGCCTATTCCATACGATAGCACAACAGACCGATAATATTTAGTATCAATTTCAATAGTGCAGAAGTTTAAAAATTAAACTGAGCTCAACGGCTTAACCTGAGCAGTGGAACGTTGATTTTGAGAAAAAGTAACATTTCGAAGTTTTTCGTCGTCAAGGCCTTTCTGTAGTCATTCAAAATCGGACCAGCTGAGGGAAACATTCTTCCCGCCTCAACTGTGGCAGGAGGCGCGCAAAAGTACAAGATTCTTCAATAAGTTTTGTCGTTCGATAAGAAAAACACAATTTCATTGTTCAAAGTACACTTTATTGTTCAGTATAACCTATCTGAACATTAGTACACTTGCTTCAACGATCCTCCAATCTGTGGATCCCATCCCTGAAGTGAGGATCGGGAAGATCTGCAAAATACGCTTTAATAGCTGTTATGACCTCTTCATTTGATTAAAAACGCTTACCACGCATAAATTTTTTTTTCAATTCTGGAAACAAATGGAAGTCTGTGAATACGGTGGATACTCCAACAATTCGAACTTTAATTCATGGATTTTAGCCGTTGTCAAAATGCTCTTGTGACACGGTGCATTGTCCCTGAAAAAAGACTTTTTCATCTGCAAACTTGGTCTTTTTCACGAATTCTTTGCTTCAACTGGTCCAAAAGGTTGCAATAATATTCAGAATTAATTGTTTTAAAAGTTAACAAGTGATCCACAAACAAATTCCTTTCGCATCCCAAAAAACTGTTGCCATAACATTCTTGGCCGATCTCCGGACACGAACTCGTTTCGAAGCTGATCAACCAGGTTCACACCACTCTTTAGCCTCTTGTTTTGATTCAGGATCATGGTGATAGACCCAAGTCTCATCCATAGTGATGAATCTACGCACAAAAACCACTCTTTCCTTCTCAAAACGCTCCAAACGTTGCTGAGAAAGTCGCATTCGAATGTGTTTTTGTTCCATTGTTAGCGAATGCGGCACCCATTGTGCACACAGCTTTCTAAAACCCGAAATTTCACTTAAAATATGGCTCACACTTTCTAATGAGATGTGTAGAGCCTCTATTAAAGGCAGCATACACGCTCACAAACATGGTTGAGATAACAGCATAAATAGGACCGCCTGGCCCCTACCATGTCGTCAACGGCGTTTGAAGCGCTGAAAACCATCCAGATTGACAGAATTTGAGCATTCCCGTCTCGAAAGCCTGTGGAACCCCACCCCTACGAATAACAGAATGAAGAGTGAGGCATGTGGAAGCATTTGATAATCTGGAGTGATAGCACTATCAAATGAGAGTCTACTAGAGAAACAGCTTGATTTCCCTGATTATAACTTGTTTACATACCGATTAAGTTCCATCCACTTTCAAGGATGCCGCCTTACTTTGGCTGGCCTATAAAATGGAGCATTTCATCAGCAAACAGACATGTTATATTCAGGTGAATGAAGCCGTTTCTCTCGTAGACTCTCATTTGATAGTGCTATCACTCTAAGTTATCTAATGCTTTCACATGCTCCACTCTTCATTCTGTTATTCGTAGGGGTGGGGTTCCACAGGCTTTCGAGACGGGAATGCTCGAATTCTGTCAACCTGGATGGCTTTCAGCGCTTCAAACGCCGTTGACGACATGATAGGGGCCAGGCGGTCCTATTTATGCTGTTATCTCACCCATGTTTCTGAGCGTGTATGCTGCCTTTAAATTGTGGTGCGCGCGAAGCACGCACCAGATTTGGTTTTGAATCGGCCACGCGCGCAACCCGTTTTTCGAAATCTAAGTTCAGGCTGAAGGTAGAAATTAGCTCTAAGTTACATTGAAAAGAGCGTAAAAAGCTGTATATACTACCCAAAAATGGTTTGGAATGGTTCCCTAGAATTTGAGCAAATTTTGAAAAACCGCAAGTTTTCTCTTTTAATCTCCTTTTTTTCAGACGGCGTTCACGATCTTGTGCTACCAGATAACATTGTGCTAGGGAGCTCATTTTTGAACAAGAGGCTGGAAATGGATGCAGGTCGCTCCTATTCCAATTTAAACTCGATACCTTCTCAGGTCCTCGTGGGCACCGAGCGCAGGTCAAACAGCTGACGAGCGTTGCAATGTTTGCGCACGGAAGCTTAAACAGGGTTGGGCAACCCCGAAAAGTTCGGCCATTCTCCCGAAAACTGCGGCGCTCCAACTGCGCACAGTGGCGCTCGCCCTGCAATCGCCGGGTCGGATGTCGCCATCCCGACGTCGCGGTTCTCTGCGAAACATCCGGCGTTTCGATCCACCAACACTTCGGCGATTGCATCCCACTTCAAGCATCAGAACCCCTCCACATCTAGCCATAATGACAAAATTACTTCATGAATAGTATTTCTTTATTCATTGGTACAGTTCACAACACAACAAGAGAATTCGTCGCATTAAACAGGGACGGCTGGAATAACAAGACTCAATAATGTATAACAAAATCCTCAGAAACAAAAACTAGCGAAAACTATGATTGACAAGAGTGAAATATACAGGACTGGTTCAAATCACCGAGCAAAAGGTTAATGCTGTTAAAAAAATCGGATAGAATAATGGTCCTCCCTATCACAGAAAAATCCGGTTTCTCTCAAATCACGTCATGAGTAGAAGCGTAGCCCCGATAATGAAAAATTCCATGTCCATATTCAATATTTTCACTATAGAAAATTCCCAATTTCTATTCCAGTTAAGAGATTTTGAAATGTAGGACGTCGGGAAAACTCGCCGCTATGGATCTTTGTGCATTTTTTAAACTTCCAGTGTTGGGTTGGTATATATACTCTTTTTATCGAAACGGAATTCCGGTCCCCACTTCCACACGAATGCTGTTGCAGCTCAGAGCTCGAAGATAATCGTGCAGGACAACAAATAATTGAGCAGGGACCGCGTGATACTAGTGATATGATCTTCGAGCTGCGTGCTGCTACAGTGTTTATCTGCAACTGCGGACCATAAGCTTGTTTTGATAACAACAGTACAGTCTGCGTTAAAACAAAATCCCAAGATCAAACGCGCGCGCTTCGCGCACCCCGCTCCCTTCGTCTACACCTACTTTCAAGCTGTCTCTTGCCCTCAGTCCACACCAAAATGGAACATTTTTTTTTCTGCTTTTTTACGTTTCGTCCTTTTTGTGAAAAAAAATCGATACCGAATAAATCGATCCCCACCATCAACTTTTCCAAACTCCAAAATTTTTGCGACCTCCCCCCTTAGGCGCAACTCTGGGCAGTTTATAATTGATTACTAAAACTATCAGACGCCGAAAATTCGTCCAGTTCGGGCTCAAGCGTCTCCCGGCACAATTACCTTTAGTCTGCGTGCTGCACCAGCGATTGCCTGCAACTGTGAACCGCAATTTCCGGGCGATATAGAAAGTGTCTACAGAATATCAGAAAGTCATAAGACGTCCTCTGGCAGCGCACGTTACAGATTTAAGACGAATTAAGTATGAATAGAATTTTTGCTCGCATTTTTCACAAATTCTTCGATTTTCGGAGAAACATTTCAAACCCTAATCACGCCAAAGTCAAAATAAAAAAATTCAATTATCCTATTCAAAGCACTATTCGGGAACCTTACAGCATGTCAGAGAGCCGTTCGGAATATGTCTTCTCCTGCTTATCTTCCATTATTAGCTCTTCAACTTTACCATCTCATCCATTTTTCCGTCTTCAAACAATACAATGTTTCCGAAACTTTGGATACACTGAAAAAACAGACACGTTTACACGGAAAGTTGCAGAACAAAATTAAGAAATCTTGAACTTACAGTGTAGATTGCAGTGCGAAAACTGTTAGCAAAACAGACAAGTTGAAAATTGGAAGAGCCCATATCGCGGCTCCACGTCAGCCCAGTCTAAAATAGTGCAGTTCCTGAATGGTCATATAAATAAAATAATACACTCGTCACGTTTCAGAATAGGAACCAACAAAGGGGAGGCGAGATTGCATGCTGTGTCGAAGAATTTTGAGATTTCCAATGCACATAACGTCGACCACTTGACCTGGCCAGTTCAAATTTACTGGGAGCCCGAACCAATGTTCAAATAATAGAATGGGTAATTTATAAAATTTTTCTTCAAAGTTTTTTGCTTTAGAAAACTTTTCCTTCGTGAGTAACTGCAGCTTCTCACAAAATTACTCCGCCTTGAGAATCACGGATCAACATTTACCAAAACTTTCAAGAAACGAACGTAGAATTAATGCGAATTTCGGGTAAATTGAAAATCCATAACTCTCCAAATTCTTTCAAATTCCCGCGAAATTCTCGTATCGATGAAACCGGACGAGAAAATTGGAACTGAGTTTGAAGAATTAGAAACTTGTGTACTACAATAAAATGCGCATATGTAATGTTTTAATTGAACAAACCTGCCGTATTTTTCGTGGAGCAGGGAAATTTGAATAGACTTCAGATTTCTGAAGATGGAGAGACAACTGACACGTGTTTTGGAGAGATCAAGAGTAATGACTAGAACGAATAGCGAATAATGAAGAAAAGGAAAAGGAGAGCGTCGCTCTGATCTTCTGGTGAGCAAGGCGCGAGGAGGAGACTCCGCGTCTCTGTCCAAAGCAGTGTCGTCCCTGTCCAACGCGTTTCAAGTGCAAGCGATAGTATGCGCGCGGCAAACGCCGGAACTCGCTACATCCGATCGAAACAAACGGGATTATTCTCTCATATCGCGGGTTCTTCTCATTGTCCCGATCATGCGAAAAAAATCGTTTAGCCTCCGCTCGAAACGCTAGATTCCCAGAGTTTACTTTGAAGGGTACCTCAAAATACATACTAAATTAGCCGTGGAGCACGAAAACTCCTTTTTTCTGCTACGGCTCTGGAGACCGGGGTGTGTGGGTGGACACGCAGCCAATTTATTTATTTATTTATTTATTCATTTAATACGCTACAGAAGGTAGACATTGAAAATAGGGCAAAATATACATCAACACAGTTCGTCGAAGGTAAGCATTGAACTTGTCAGAATTCGTACTCATGACACGTCATCGATCGATAATCAATATTATCGATTTTCGTGCTTTGCACAAAATGCGGCGATCAGTGGTGATTGGTTTTGGGATTGGTTTTCTTGGCTGAGGAATTTTGCTCATCAGTCATTATCGATACATACCGATCAATAATATTGATTTTTTCGCCTGTTGCACAAAATGCCGTAATGATTTTTGATTGTTGATGGCTTTAAGTCATTTATTTGGGAAATTCTTCTCATCATGCAAGATGAATATTAATGATCAATAATATCGATTTTGCACATTTTGCACCGAATGCGGCAATGAGTTTTATTTTTATCGTTGTAAGTTATAGGTTTCAAAATTTTTACTCATACGACAATATCGTCTGTTAGAAGTTTCATTATTCCAAAATGGAAATCGTTGAGCAAAATTGAAGTCAGAAAGGGAACCTTTGGGAAAAATATGTGAAATTTCTGAAAATTTAGCTTCCTGGCAAAAGTAACGATTTGGTAATGGTCAAAAAAAAAGTTTCAAAAATGTCTTGAAATTATTTCAAAAAATGATTTGGCGTAAAATAGCATGGAGTAATAAAAAAGGTAGGAAATGAAGTGAAATAACCAAAAATGCGATTCTGTGGTCGATCATTCCACAAGCTTCTCCGTTAAACTTATCAAAACGAAATAAGCGCGCAACGGAAACATTAAGCCACTTTTTGAAAGCTGTATCAAGGGAATCATCATATGTCATGCTGGTTGAAGGCAACGCTCCATTCAATATCGAGCTTGATTTCGTTTTGATAAGTTTAACGGAGAAGCTTGTGAAATGATCGACCACCAAATCGTATTTTTTGATTATTTCACTCCATTTCCTAGCTTTTTTATTACTCCATGCTATTTTGTGCCAAATCATTTTTTAAAAACAATTTCAAGACATTTTTGAAACTTTTTTTTTGACCATTACCAAATCGCTACTTTTGCCAGGAAGCTAAATTTTCAGGAATCTCTCTCAGTCAATCGACAATATTTCAAAACCATATCCTGTATTTTGGCTATGATTCTTGGTGTTTATGCGCTTTTTGGACGTCCTTCACGTGGATCGTCTTCAAGGCTTGTACGGCCAGGTTTAAATTCAGCAACCCATCTTTTTACTGTTCTAATTGTAAGTGAACAATCATTATGAACTTTCAACATTCGTACGTGAATTTCCTTTTGTGATACACCTTCCAAAAATAAGAATTTAATCACTGCACGATATTCAATTTTTTCCATTGCTGTGACACGGCAACCCTAAATGGCTTGTAAACAAAGAATTAATTGACAGATTGAAATAAAACTTCACAAGCGTTCGCATAGAGAGTGTACCAACAAAACAAAAAATTTTGAGCTAGTAGCAACGCCCTCTCTTATCGAACGACAAAACTTATTGAGCAACCTGGTACTTATTGGTAAGTGAGGAAAGGTGCGGGTACGATGATTCCACAGTGGAGTAGTTCCAGAACTGCAGTGGCTTCAGTGTTGTGTCCGGGGACTTCGAAAATAATTCTTCCAAATCCTGGAATATCTGCTTCAGAACTCTGCTGCCTTGCAAATCTGTTGCCATTTCTGAATAAAATTTCTCGGAGTAGTATCTCGAAAAGAAAAAGCACGTGACACAAAAGGTGAAGAGATCGTTCGAACATTCAAAAAATAAGCCGAAGGGTTAAAAAAGTGTAACAAAAAGAAGGATGAAGAAGGATATTGCTGCAAATGCAAGCCTTAACAGTAGCGAAGCTGTGAAATACAAGAAGTAGGCTGATTAGGCAAAAAACACCTAAAACGTTTCGGTAAAAAATTCGGTAAATTTCGAGGAAAACTTGGTAAATCGGTGAATCAAAATTTACCGGAAAACACCGGTAAATCCGGAAAACCGGTAAATCGGTAAACGGAAAATGCACACCCCTGGTCTCCATGCCAGCCATTCTGGCGAGCGTGAATGCTGCCTTCGGGTGAAAATCATAGAGAAATCGTTTGAGTCTGACCCGTGTTCAAGATTGAAACATCAAACCTTCTCCCGAAATAGCTCCAAGAACCCAAAAATAATAGAAAAAAGGGGGGTTGGGCCCTAAAATCCATAAAAATTTGGTTCTGGCTGTAACTTTTTTTCGCTTCTATTTGTTTGGTGCAAACGATTCTATTGGAAATCGCGATAGAAGGAAACTGTAGAGAAACCCAAGATGTGTCCATTTTCTGGTAGAAGATCAGGAAAACAACTTGAAGATAAATTCCTAATTCTCTTCCTCAACTTGTTTATATATGTAGAATCGCTTGAGAGGTCAGGACCCCAGTGAGGGAGAGAGACCCCATCGACATAACGCACACCCACACCCCCATTACGACCCCTTCCTTGAAGGCACTGAACACCCAAAAAATTAATTTTCAGATTTCATGCTTATCTTGGAGAGAGTCACCCGCTGATCACAGTGGTATCTCTGAAATCGTCCAGGACCTCCTATGAACAGAGTTATGGCTCTTTAATGATGCCTAGATTTTGAGGGTGGAAAATTAGTGGACGAGTTGTCTCAGGCCTGCTCTGAGAATTTTTGCCGCGGCTACCCGCGACTGCCCCGCGACTCCTCTGGCTCGGTGCCGAGCCGGAGGAGTCGCCGGGCAGGCGCGGAAAGCTACAGGAAAGACGCGGAGGAGTCGCGGGGCAGTCGCGGAGGAGACGCGGGGAGATGCAGGGCAGTCGCGGAGGAAATACGGGAAAGACACGGAGGAGACGCGGGGAGAACGCGGAGGAGACGCGGGGAATATGCGGGCAGAACGCGGAGGAGACGCGGGGCAGTCGCGGAGATGATGCGGGGTTCTCGCTGGAAGTCTAGGGCTTAGCAAGCGGCTCTCATCTAGAACTGTTGTTGGCAGTGTAGTTGTCGCCCATTTTCTCGCAATCGACCCATCACGCCAGCGTTTGCTGCGTTTGTGGTAGGTGGTCATCTGCGAGAAACTGGGCGGCAAATCTACTCCCAACAAGCGGTATAAATGAGAGTCGCGTCTCAAACCCTGGACTCCGCCGGAACTAACCCGCGACTTCTCCCCACTGGGTCCGCAGGCATCGAGCAGCACATTATCGTGGTAGAACCGCGGTAAAGTTGTGGCTCACGACTCGTAAGACTACAGGGAGAGCATAGAGGCAATGCACAGGATAAACTTGTTCTAGTTTTCGGTGTTTTTGTGTAGGCCGGTTGGTTTTTGCCTGACGCGGTCATTCCTCATCTTTACCGAAACGTGCCGTCCTGGCCATCTGGCAGTCTCCTTAAAATATGCGCGAACTAATGAAGACGACCTTTTGTTGCCGCTTGAGATGGCGCTTGGAGATGCTAGCACCTCCCTCGTGTCAAGCGTTGATGAAGGCGTCGATTTCGTTGTAGAAGTCTTCGTTGTGACACTTCTGCGGCCAAGAATATACAAGCAAACGTCTGAACAGCCTCCTTTTTTGCGATCCAACCTTTCCATCTGCGTCTTCGGTGCTGCCCACGTCTCCGATCCGTACATCATGATAGGGCGAATAGCGGATAGGTAGACGCGCAACTTGACTTCCTTCGCGATGGTGGTAGACCACAAACACTTGGTTAGAGAATTAAATGCAGACGTAGCTTTCGCACATCGTTGTCGAATATCCGCTGCATAACTACCATCGTTCTTCAGCAAACAGCCCAAATAACAGAAATCGTCCACCAGTTCGATGCGTTGTCCGTCCACACAAACTCCAGTTGAAGGCCTCTGAGAGACCCATATCTGCTTGCATTTGTCCAGATGAAGACGAAGTCCATAGGCTGTGGCATACTTCGAACCGAGGTTCACAATCCTCTGCAGTTTTGCGTTGTTTTCAGCGAATATCACAATGACATCGGCGTACTGCAGGTCGACAAGGGAGCGGGCTGATGGTGTTAGGATCACGTCCGCAGGAAACTGTTCTGCAACTCTACGCATGATGTCATCAACGGCAAAGTTGAATAGGAAATGTCCTGCTACAGCTCCTTACCTTACTCCTGTTTTCACCTCGAGAGCTGACGTAAATCCGACAGGTTTACGAACTGCTGCTGTTGTTCCTTTGTTCATGTCCTCGATTAGTCGAACATACTTTTCCGGGACTCCATCGGCTCGCAGAGCGTTGAGCAATCGATCACGATGAGGAGAGTCGAACGCGGCTTCAAAGTCTAAAAAAGCAAGCTGTAATGGCTTCGAATACCGCTGCCACGATTCAATTACTCTTCTCACGACGAACACGTGGTCGATGGTCGATCTTCCAGGTCGAAAACCGGCTTGCTCATCTCTGGTCGTTCTTTCACGATGTTTGATAAGTCGCTCGAGAATGATACGTTCTAAAACCTTG